>WEIV01007331.1:10037-34664 GCA_013390005.1 Calyptomena viridis | reverse complement strand
ACCTGGGTTGGTGATGGAAGTCGGGAGGAATTTTTATTTTTATTTTTATTATTACCTCTCCTAACAGGGACCCATTTCCACTCCCCTTCATCAACTGAATGCTCTCCTATTCCCTGACAATAGATGCAAGAGTGGAGCTCCACCAGTCTATTTCCCTTTCACTTTCTCTAATACTGCTTAACCTTTCAACTTCTTCCCTAAGCTTAGCCACTATCGATAGAAGATCGTTTAACTGTTCACACCTAAGGCAAATTTCTTCCCCAATGACCCCTGAAACCACTGAAAAATTCAAACACTCTACACAGAAAGGGGTCTGTACAGATACATCCTTTTTAGGAAATTCAATTTGATTACTCACACTTGTACTAACTACGGTTTTCGATCTCGCAGAAACCATTTCTAACAAGAGAAACCTAGCCTAAACCTACAATTCTATCCTCTTGCCCTGTCTTCAAAGAAATGCTGTGTCACTCAGTCTGCTGCTCCGTGTCTTCAGGGCCATGTAGTTCAGACTGCCTCGCTGCTCCCAGGGGGCCATGCTGGTCAGACTGCCTCACCGCTCCCTCAGAGACATCTCGGTCAGGCTGCTTCACCGTCCCCACAGAGTCGTAACACTCAAACTGCCTCGCTGCTCCCTCTGGGCTGTGCTGGCCAGACTGCCTCGCTGCTTCCAAAGGGTCACAGGTCCTGGTCAAACTGCCTTGCTGCTCCCTCGAAAGAACCATTTAAATTGCTGCACCAGGCTCACAGAGCCGTGCTGCCATACGGAAAAAAAAAAATTCAAAGGGAGAAGTCTGGACTCCTATATTGCAGTGAGATTAAACTGAAAGAAAAAATTGCTATGATTAGGACTCTATCATGTAACTCAGAACTCGTGCAAAACAGACAGAAATGGCTGCTACAGCTTAGGGAAGGAATACATTATAAGGACCTCTGAATTACACTGAAAGCAATGTTACATAATGATTTACAACAGTGGAGGAAAACAACGTCAGTGAAGATTGTCCTTTAATATGGTACACATCTTTCCATCCAATCTACATCTTAACTAGAGCCTTGAAACCTTATTGATATTCTTCTGTCATACTACTTTTTGAATTTTTTTCTTTCTGATTTTTTTTTAATGCAGAAAGTAAGGAGCCTTTCTAGCCTTATTTTTAAAGTTAAATCAATAGGCAAAGATTAATTCCCTGATGTTTGTTTACTTCATAACGTATTTGTGCTCACTTACTATGTATTCTTTCCTTAAAAATGGCTTATAAACCTGGCACTTTGGTCTTCCAGTTTTTTGACCATGGAAATAAATTTAAAAATAATTGAACACCTAAATAGTATCTCTAAATTAAGCCGGATGAAGACACCATTGGAAGAATAACATATTTATAGAGAAAGGAAGAAGCAAGGGAAGAAAGTAAGCTTTGAGGAGAGGGTTAGAAAACAACTACACTGTACCTTTTTTAAAACAGTTTTATTTATAAACTTTTGTCATTAATATGTTCTATATCTATTGGGATCCTGACATGCTGAGACATTTACAGAAGTAAAAAAGAAATATTCCCAAAGAATGTTGCTTCAGCATTACAAAGAGTGGTAGTAGACAACTGAGAGTATCCCTTTTTCAAATAGTATTTAAAGGAACCTTTACTAGACAGACAGTAAAAACTGGTGTTCAGATAATTTCCAAAGAAATTTTGCTTTAAAATGGCTAAAAAGGCTCAAATTATGGTGGAAAAAGACAACCAAGTTTTCTCAATATCAGACAGAAATTCAACTTCTACTAGACAGCTAAGAGTTACTTGCGAAGAATTTTGAAGTAGCAGGGCTATTTCTCTAGATCCTCCTATTTTGGAATATTATTTATTTATTTTATCCAGCAGATAGAGATCAGACTTAAGACAATCTTCATTTTTTATGTAATGCATAATGAATTAAAAAAAGAAACCTTTTGAAATAAAGCTGTAAAATTAACTTTTTCTCATTGCTTTATTTTCTCCTAGTTTACAAGTAACTGTGATGTAATATCCTATTTCCTAATGAACTTACTTCCAAACCCAGTCAAGAAGCAATATGAAAATGAACTTAACCTAAAAACATACACTAGTTATTAATGCTCCTACTCTTTCCTGACCTTTAAATGTATTAATGTTTTTTCATATGCGTAGGGTCTTTAACCTCTTAATTACCTGAGAAGTAATGTTCCCATTCTTTTTTTAGGTAAATTAATTTGAAATCATTAACTTGTCAAAGGATCAACTGCCACAGTAAACACTTTCTGTTATTTACACTGGGTAAGATTTCTTTTTTAATTAAATGACAGCTATGGTGCTTCTTATTAGAAAGTGAAGTGAAATAGAACCACCTCTGAGATTTTCTTGTGATTTTGACAGTTTAATAACAATTTGGTGCTAAATGTTTTCTAATACTCTGACATTTCTGAGCAGATTTTATTTTAAAGCACTCATCCTGTTACTGCTATCCAAGGATACAATAAAGAATTCATCTGACTCTTTGTAATTATTGCGGCAAAGTGCTAACATAAGAATTAGATTTAAATCATGTAAAAGAAAGGTGAGGAAAAGAAGGATTTATGTTAGCCTCTTCCTTTTATCATTTAGAAACATTTTTGTAACACTCATATCTGTAGTCTAAGTGTCAAAGTTGCCATGTTTTTATACATAGAGTGTCATGTGCACTTAAAAAAAAGAAAGTGCTTTCACATTTTTAAAAAGGTGTTTCCGAAAGAAAAGAAAAGAAACTAAAAAGAATATTGCATATATCTTGCTTTTAATTCACTATAAAAGTAGCAAAACTTTGTGAGCTGCAGTTTTCAGTGCACTTTTTGTAATTTTTGTAATTTGTAGTCATGGTCATCCACATTACAGTAATAAGAAACAAGAAAATTATTTCTGCTCAATTAATTTTTTCCTATAGAAACTAATATAGACTGCTTTTTTATTACTGGCTTATTACTCAGCTTTCATGTTCCCTACAATGTTCATTTCTGCATGAGCAGTACACAAAAGAAGAAATGCTTAAGGCTTTAGAGACAAAACTAGTAATTTAATTCTTTAACTAATAATTATCTTGAAAAAAACAGTTTTGCACATTTATGGTGATGAATAAACTATTCCACTCATACATTTATTAAAAAATTTTGGAGAATTAGTTAATAAAATTTTCTTTCTACTCTAAAATTGCTATAAACTGAGCTTTCCCCTTATGCTCTATCAAAATGTTCATCCACTAAGATTAGTTCATTACTGTTGAAAATTTTCACTGCTGACTTTAGCAGTGGCAGTGACAGTAAGTGAAGTAAGTGTCACTAAACAGATTTCACAAATGTGCCACATTTGTCAGGAAAGAAAACAAGACACTTGTTGCATAAACACTTCTTCTCTGCAAAACCTATACTTCAATTTTAGTGTCTTTAGACTTCATAGTAACATGCTATCAACCTCTTCACACAAAAAATGAGTTGTTAATTAAGTTCACAAGTTCCAATAGTTTCTTTTTAGGCCTGCTAGCAGAGGAGCTATTTATATTCTTATGATAGATGCTCTTCTCTTTCTCAGAACATACCAAAAGTATTGGTCATTTAATACTCCAGTAAATGTAATGTGCCTCATAATTCAAACAAGAAAAAGGTATGCCCCTGTGTTTTCAACATAGAAGCCTATTTTACCTTTCCCCGTTAGCATCAAAGGTGAAAAGAAATGTCATGGTATCTACCAATGTGTCACAATAATGACATTTTGAGAGGTAGTCATGGATTAGGAAGCAACAGTAAAGATTGACCAGTTTATTTTAGAAAAGTGCTTGAGACTTATGAACTGACCTTCATACACAGTAAAAAGGTGTGCTGCAGTCTGAAGGACAACCCAAATATTAGGTTCCAAACATGCTCCAAACAAATATGCTAAAAATTACCTTATCTGTGTAATAGAAAAAAAGGTATTAAAAGCCCAAAAGTTCTTGATACCTATGTGTAAGAAATCAAGAAAGGAAGGCAGAACACCAGTATGGCTGAGTGAGGACCTCCAGATGAAACTAACATCAAAAGAAGGAAATGTATCTTGAGAAGAATATAAGGACACTACACTAATATGTAGGTCTGGGATCAGGAAAGCTGAGGTACAGTGGGAGCTGAATTTGGCAAGGAATGTGAAGAATAACAAGAAATGCTTCTACAGGTACATGAGTCACAAAAGAAAGAATAAAGAAGGTTTATTCCTACAATAAATGAAAAAGGATAACAAGTGAAAACAGAAGGCTGAGGTACTAAAAAAAAATTTTTCTTTTACTTCATTTTTCACAGTCAGTCACACTTCCCACATTTCCCAAGTCCCTCAACCTCAAAGCATGGATTGGAGTAATGAAGTTCCTCCCACCAAAAGAGATCCAACTGAGAGACCAACTGATCCCCATGAAGATGCCTCTCAGGGTCGTGACAGAAGTGGCAGGTGTATTTGCCAAGCCACTCTTAACACACATTTGATCATGAGAGTCAGGAGAAGTGACTGGAGCAGTGGGAATATCACACCCATTTTCTTGGGTAAAAAAGCATTGTCTGGATGGCCATATCCAAAAAATTACAATCAATGGCTCATCGTTCAAGGGTAAACCAGTAATGAACGTCTCTCAGTGAGTTCTCCCTCAACAAGTTTGCAGCTGACACTAAGCTGTGTGCTGCACATTGAGGGATGGGATGTCACCCATAAAGACCTGGATAGGCTTGAGGAATGGGACCGAGTGAATCTCCCAAAAATCAACAAGACCAAAGGCAAGGTCCTGAATGTGTGTTGGGACAATCCCCAGTATCAATACAGGCTGGAGGATTACTAGATTTAGAGAAGGCCAGCAAAGAAAAATTTGTGGATACTGTTCTGTGTAAAATTGGATGTGAGCTGGCAATGTGTGCTTACAGCCCAAAGAGTCAACCATATCCTGGGCTGCAGTAAAAGCAGTGTGGGCAGCAGGTCGAGGAAGGGGATTCTGCCCCTCTACTCTGCTCTGTTGAGAGCTCACATGGAGTACTGCATCCAGCTTTTGGACTCCCAGTGCAAGAAAGACGCATAGCTGTTTGAGTAGGCGGGACCCTCTCTGCTATGAAGACATACTGAGAGAGCTGGAGTTGTTCAATCTGGAAAAGAGAATGTTCTGGGTAGATCTCATTGCAGCCTTTTAATATACTAAGTGGGTTTATAAGAAAATGGAGAATTTTTACCAAGGCCTGTAGTGACAAGACAAAAGGCAAGGGTTTTAAAATAAAAGAGATTCAGTTTAGATTTTTACAATGAGAATTGTTTCAGTAAAACACTGAAACACATTGTCCAGAGAAATTGTAGATGTCCCATTATTAGCAGTGTTCAAAGTCAGGCTGGAAGAGGGTTTGCATGATCTGATCTAGTGAAGTATGTCCCTACCCATGGCCTGGAGGTTATATTAGGTGATTTTTAAGGTTCCTTCGAACCTAAACCATACTATGATTCTGTGTTTCTGTGAAAGACATCTATTTTTGTGAAAATCTAAGAAAAGAGGAATTGGTACATAGCAACATGGGAGGTCTTTAGGTTACCAGGACATTTAAACTTGTAGAATCAAATGACAGTAGTTTTCACCTGAAGTTGTGTGATAGTCTGTGAATTGATCTGATAATGTCACTCTCAGTTTTAATGGAGTGAAGGATCCAATTGTCCAAGCACAATATAGGAGACAGCCTTCCGAAGAGTCAGACTCATTAAAAAATATCAAAGATTTAGCGGACTCAAAAGTGATCTAAAAGATAGTTCCTCCAAGCGTTGATTAACACTTGTAGCTAGAGTTAATTCCGTGTCCTCCCCTGTTTCATCAGCAAATCAATATCCTCAGTCATATCTTCTATCTACCCAGTTTCATTCATAAACATTTTATTTTCATATTTTGGAAAAGTAAAATTAATTTGGTTTTTTTGGTTTGTGGGTTTGGGTTTGGTTTTTTTGTTTGGTTGGTTTTTTTGTTGTTTTTGTCTTGTTGTTAGGTACATGCTAGAGATAACAGTTGAAGGATGCAAAAAAAAATCCAAATATACAAAATTATTCTACTATCCACTTATAAAATGGCATGAAAGCTGTCCTAAGCATAGATTTCAGGCAGTTTTATTGGCAGTCATCTATTTGACTATTTTTTACTTATATCTAGTCCAGACTTAAAATAAATATTTCTCTACTTAGAACAGTTTTATCCAGCTTTGCAAAATTAGTGTTCCTTCTTCTACATGCTTGGATTGGAGCAGGAAATTTTTTTAATTTCTCCTTCTTTCATATTAGTTTTGAAAATGACTACGGGGCGTATCAAACTGACCCCATTCCATATGACCATATGCCTACTGTTTTGCAATATATGTGCATCTGAACTTCTATGAATTTTCCCACCCCCATTCAGCTGCTGTCTGGAATGGCTTCTGTAGCTCCCTTCCTCTATTTTTTCTCCTTGTACATTGCAGCAAGTAATACTGCTTTAGTTTAAAAAAGAAAAAGTGAAAGGTGTATGGTACTTCTCAAATCCCTAATATGTGTCCAAATGCACATAAGAAATTTTAGAGGGAAAGACAAGTATGTTTTCTGTCTGCATAAGATGCTGTCTACTGACTCAAAATCCAATGTCATGTTCTATTTACAGCTTCATTCAGTAGTAGAAGATTCAGGATTCCAAATCTTATCAGACTAGGCAGGTATAATTCCTGTTCTTTATCTCCACTTTTTCCACCCTTGTCAGTCACTTTTCTGATTCAGATCCCAGTTCCTGGGAAGAAAGAAGAAGCACAACCTGCTTGCAAGTTACAAAGCCATGAGCATCATGAGAAAGCTTGGTTACATGAGAATTTCCCATTATGTTCATAGCTTTGTATTATTTCATCTTTTCTCGGTATGCAGCAAGTTGGACTGTATGCTGAGAGATTTTTTCTAATCAAAAGAAGTATTTTATGTCTCTGAAGAAAGATAATTCTCTTTTTTTCTTTTGATGAAGAGTGATGAGATCTTGGCTGTAAATCTACCCTGCCAATGATGGAGAAGGGAAAAATGATGATGTAGGATGATGTTTGTAAGTTGTAGCTTTCTATAGCACTCCAATATCTAAATGTGATAATTTTGCTCTACAAGACAATGCTATGTATTCTAATAGACAATCTGAAAAATCTGAAGCTTATAAGAAACAGTAATGGGCCAAAATAGGCTGAGGTTGCAAAGAGGGAAGAGATACAGTGAATTAGTTTCAGGAAATGAGAAGACTAAAGAAAACCAACATTGCTATCAGATTTAAATCAAACATGAGTTGCAGTTTACATTTGAGACTGTAGTCTTAATTCTTTCCGAAATGTCTAAACCTATTCTCCAATTTTGTCAAGATATGGAAGTGAATGTATCTGTCGCTTTATGGTGTCATTTTAAAGCTGTGAATAATCCTTAAGATTGCTTCCTGCTTCTGCATCAAAGAAAGAGAGGGAATGATCAAATTTCCAGGCTTTGCCAGAATTGTCATCTCCAATATGATTAAAAACAGTATTATGGTAGGAAAATAGATCTTTTTAACAGGTACAAAATAATGAAGAATAGAGAGTCCAGATGTTTAAACCCAGAGGAAACTGGAAGTCAAAGCAGAAGGAAGAATAATGATTGTATGTAATGTAAGTGAGGCAAAGAGGCAAGAAACAAATTTAGTTTTCATATTAGTACCAATATGGAACATGGAACGTTTCATTTTCCATCTAACTTTCTGTACATTTATTTAATAAATAGTGTCTTTCATAGAGAAATAATAAAATGCTTCATAGATGTATTAGTATGCAGACTGTAATCAAATCATATAAATCCAGATTTCTAGGCTACATATACCAGCATACCACCACCAATAAATGTGGTAGAGTATATATAGAACAGGGAAGAGAGAGCAAATCCTTTAGAGATTTATTGAAAGGGCAAACCTGGGCAATATGAGGAATAGACTACGAAAACAAATCTAGGCAGGACAGAGTTTTGCAAATACATGTATGCAGGCACAAACCTTACTGCAAATTATCTGTCTGACTCTACACCATGAACTACTGAATCATTTTAGTGAAGCAGAATAAAAAATGCAAATCTATTGTAGGAATGCTGCTTGAATGTTGACTCCCTGCTTGCATTGTTTGCTGCTTTAATTGATCTGAAAAGCTTAGTTATAGCCTTGAGTACTTAACAAACAATGATGTACAACTATTCTTATTTTAGAAGACTCATACTGGTAATAAGATCATTTTAAGCTTTCAGCTCTCTGCATGTTACATTTAGGAATTCAGTGAGACTATTTTCTGATATGAGGGACAAAAGTACAAAAACAAGCTTCAATAAATTCTCTGAAAATGTTTTATATTAAAGCTTAAGCAATTTGAAAGAAATGTTATCTGAGATTGCTGATTAGTGTCTTGGTCCCAAAGCATTCTTTCCCTGTTGTGTATTTCACACTGTGTGACTATTGCTTGACTTTAAAATATGGGCTGCAAAGTAAGTTTTTAAAGGACACAGTAGCAAATGTAAAAGCATCACTGGAATGCTGCTGGAATTTTGACTCCCTGCATGTGTTGTTCAACATTTTAATTGTTCTGAAAGTATTGTTTATATCCTCAACTCCTGAACAAATGGAAAAACAGACTACTGATATTTTCTCAAATTCAACCATTGACAGTATGAATTACCAAAAGATCACTTTTAAACTAGGTTTTAGAATTTAGGATGAACCTTATACACTAGCCTTAGGTGGCTAGTCCACATTTGCTAGCACGCTCTGTAAGGTGCTGCTCCCAGAAGACTAATTAGCATTCCTAGATGGCTTATCCAATCAATGGAAACAAAATTTAGATGTCCCCCAGAATTCACATTTCTGCTGAGAATATGATAAGCAGAGGACTTTACTATATCACCTAGATTTACTATATCACCTAGTGTGTTATATCTTAAATACGTGTCTTAAATACATTATGTCTTAAATATAATACACTTCTTAAGCTTTACTGGAGTTACTTCTATATATATATGCTTTGGCATAGTGATGAATTTCTTGAAAGATTATGTGTGGGCACTTAAGCTTAGCCCAAAGTGACTTAGAAGAAAACTTTGTTCTGCCTGGAGTGTGTCTGAACTACAACATGCTTATTAGGTCTCTCAGAGTTCCAAACTCTCATTCCTTTTCTGAGTTTACATCACTGTCATCCTGAAACAGAACCTCTTAAAAGGCTGCATTCCACAGGTACTTCCATGTATGCCCTAATGTAAGGAAGTTGCTCTATGTGATTGTAACACTGGGGGTAGATATGGTAAGAAACCTAATCATTGAGAGGTTCAACTCACAGCCTCAGAAAAACACCACCTAACAGGGGCTGCCCGAAACCTCACAAGGACAGCTGGCCCAGTTTGCAGAATCCTGTTTGCAGACATCCACTAAAGTCGATTGCAAATACCTCAGTGACTCCATCTCTGAATTGCATTAATTATGCGAGCATCCAGAGAGTTCTTTCTGCCATACCCACCTTGTGTCCTTATCTTGGGACAACCCACATTGGCTCAAGTGGGACAGATGGACAGGAACACAGGACTATGACCAGAGAAGAAAGGCAATGATCACACATGCAGGCAGTGAAGATCCAACTATCTTTCATCCCCATCACAGCACATTAACAGCTTCAAAATTTTTTAATCCACAATACCATAGTAAGACACATATGATGAAAGAGTAATATGAAAAGAAAACTGAAGTAGGTTTCTTAAAAACACAGACTGCAGAAGAAGAAAGATAAAAAAATGTAAAATATCTTTCAGAAACAAGACTAAGAAAATAAACCTCAAGACCCTAACTCAAATGCCTGAAGTGTGTATACACAGTTTCTTTATTATAATGCAGAAAAATACTGATACAGAATCATGGAATCATACATTATCCTGAGTTGGAAGTCCAGCATCTGGCTTGGGGGTGGCAAGACACCCCCAAGAATCACACCATGTTCCTAAGTACATTGTCCAAATGCTTCTTGAACTCAGACAGCTTTGGTGCTGTGACCACTTCCCTGGGGAGCCTGTTACAGTGCCCAAACACCTTAGATGAAAAACAAACTGTTTTCTAGTATCTAACTTAAACATCTCCTGACACAGCTTTATGCCATTCCCTTGGGTCCTGTCACTGATCAGCAGAGAGAAGAGGTTGGTGCCTGTTCTTCACTTTCCCTTGTGAGGAAGCTGTAGTCTGTGAGACTATCACCCCTGTCTCCTCCAAGTTGAACAACCCAAGTGATCTAAGCTAATCCTCATAAGGTTGTCCCTTAAGGCCCTTCACCATCTTCCCTGCTCTCCTTTGGATGATCTCTAATAGCTTAATGTCTTTTTCATATTGCAGCATCCTGCAATATGAAACTGCCACTACATTGCAGGTGTGGAGGCCCCAGTGCAGAGCAGAGT
Organism: Calyptomena viridis; assembly: GCA_013390005.1. Taxonomy (NCBI): domain Eukaryota; kingdom Metazoa; phylum Chordata; class Aves; order Passeriformes; family Eurylaimidae; genus Calyptomena; species Calyptomena viridis. The sequence goes on along the minus strand of WEIV01007331.1, from coordinate 24,201 downwards.
GGCACAATCACCTCCCTTGACCGGCTGGCAATGTTTTTCCTGATGCCCCCCAAGACACAGTTGATCCTCCTGACTGCTGACTCATATTCAACTTGCCACCAATCAGGATCTCCAGGTCCCTTTCCCAGCATTCATTGCTTTCCAGGATCTCATTCCCCGGTCTGTACAAACACCCAGGGTTGCCCCATCCGAGGTGCAGAATCCAGCACTTTCCCTTGTTGGACTTTGTACAGTTGGTGATTGCCCATCCCTTTAATTTGTTGAGATCTCTCTGCAAGACCTGTCTGCCCTCAAGAGAGTCAACAGCTTCTCCCAGTTCAGTATTTTCAGAAAACTCAATGTGCCTTCAAGTAATTTATGAACATGTTGTAGAGCACTGGCTCTAGAATTGAGACCTGTGGAACCCCACTGGTTGCCTGATGTTACTCCATTCCCTATAACCCTTTGTGCCTGGCCCATGATCCAGTTGCTCACCAAACACACCATGTGTTGATCAAGCTGTGAGCTGGACATTTTGTCGTAAAAATCACTGAGAGAGACAGTATTGAAAGCCAAAAAGATTACAACTGGTTTCCCTTGGTTAACCAGGTGAGTTACCTTGTCATAGAAGCAAATTAAGATTGTCAAGCAGGACTTTTCCCTCGTGAAGCCATGTTGACTGTGACCTATGACTGTGTCCTTCAATTGTTTTTTAATACCTTCAGAATAATCTTTTCCACAGTTTTACCAGGCAGCGAAGTGAGGTTGAGAAGCTCACAGTTCCCAGGATCATCCATATTGCATTAAAGGTCTAAAACTACAGGGGAAAAAGAAGAGATACATGAGTCACCTTTCTATTTTGTGGGAGAGAATGAAATATTGTCATATCTACTTCGATTTTTCCTACTCTTCTCCAGACTTCCTTTCATACCTGTGATAGGGCATGAGATCCTAAGAGTCAGTATATCTATTTCAAATATAGGGAGAGAAGAAAATGAGGGCTGAGAATCTAGAAAGGATTAATAGAGTCTGGTTTTACAACCTAAAAATGTGATCAAGTGACTTTAAGATCATCTGCTAATATATGCTGATATATAGCTCTTTTTTTTGCTATTTAGAATTATGTCACCAACACCCCACAATTTCTAAGAAGTAGTTTAAGCATTTACACTCTAATGTTTATGGGTCAATAAAAATGGAAGGCATTTTCATCAATATTACTTCTACTTTATTTCATTGAATTGCTTCAGCAGCACCTTACAATTTCATAACTAAACAGGATAAGTAATAAAATGTGATAGAGCAAGTGACAGCATAGCTTTCATTTGTAGTTACCAGTTTCAGTGGGTCCCTTCTGCACATTTTTTCAGTTTTTCCTATTAAAAACAAAAAAGAGAAAATGTAAAATAAATTAATAATCAATTATATTTATAATCATTGAAACTACATTTTAGAATTTTTTTAAATTAAATTAAAAAATTCTTTATTATGACTAGTCTATGTAAGAAATTTGAACATCACCAGGCTGCTCTAAAATGCTGTGAGTGGCAGGACTGTTTTCTTATTCTTGGCTTTATCCATTTTTACATGTGAGGTCATTTACTTTGTTCGTTCTGCAAGTTTGAGAACAGCAAATAGTTTTCTTTAAGTCCAAGAGTCAAGACATGAAATGCAAGCTGGCCAGCCAGATGCTAAAAATTTGGATTTTTAGAGTTTTGTGCATCTAAGCATAGTCATTACTGCCATTTAGATGTCATATTCCTGTAGGCTTCAAAGTGACCCTATAAAAATGTCCACATATTTGCGGTTGTAGGAGACCTTCCCACTTCTTTCTGTTCTTTCTACTTCATCATGTATCATCAACAAAATATGTATTAAATTGCTTTCCTGATTACGTACTTTGGAAATGGTGATGGGGGGAGAGAGGGGTGTGAGGGAAGAAATACTTGTGTCTAAGGGGTCATTTTATGCTTGAGTGATGGATAAGGGCATTCTGCACTGAAGGGGAGTGGGCTGGTTATTACTGAGCCACTTAATTTAGTGTAAATTGTAAAGCATTTAGTATAAATTGACAGTCTCCATGCAGAGCAATGAGCTATAAAATTACCAAAGCTGTGCCACAGCTTTCTCTACTGCTGGTCTGCTTAATATTTAAGAAAGTCTATTTCCTTTTTGCCAGTTTTATTCAGACTCACAGATTCATAAAAAATAAAAATTTATTACATCTGGACCTTCACTATCCCAAGGTGAAATTGTTTCCTACTGTATATTTACCAATGCACTGTCCCAACAGACATATAGTTTAGTCTCATTTTAAATATCCTGAGGGAAGTTATTCTGTTATCTAATAGATCTCACTGTCAAGAGGATTTTACGTGAAATTCAGCTTGAGTTTTCCCTTTCTTAATTTTATCCCATTACTCAAGAGTGATGCACCATAGACTAATGCAAATATTTCTTCTCTTACCTAGCAGTTAAACCCCTGCAGGAGTTGTGGGCTGTCATCACGTTTCTTTGTTAGTTATTACTCACACAGAGTATAGAGGGAGCCTTGAAGTCTGAGATTTTATCATAGGAGAAGGTATTAAAAGTACTAGCCAAGGTTCCTTTCCAAGTGCAGATAGTAACTAATTTTTTCTTTCATGCTTTTTTTTTTTTTAATATGTACAGGGAAACACCAGCTAAAAAGCCAAAAAGTGACAATTATTGCTTCAAAGATATTATATACAAAAAAGGTAAGTGACGTATTATAGAACTTACAGACTGAAAGACCATTTATTCTAAAGTTATGTCCTAAAGTCATATAATATAAAATGATGCATAAGTCTCAGCTTCATCTCTTAAGACATTAACTACTCAGTTTCATGAGTAAAGTGGAAATTTAACAGTTGGGGCAGAGAAGGCCTATGAAAGGTCAGAAAAGAATTGCCATGTACTTAGAAATATCTGTAGAACTGGTGACAAAGACCAGTAATATTGATCTCGGATTTTGTAGTATGGACCAAGAGGTAAAACACATTAACAGATTAATAAGGCAGAGTTGGGACTAACTTGACTTAGAGACTGGAAAGTGTGACAGGCTCAAGAAATGAAGTCTCATTTTTCTTATACATTGAAGGAAAATTTACACTTGAAAGTATTAAAGAAAGTGTAGAAAGCAGATAGGAGATAATGAGGTCCAATGGAAAGGTTTTCGGCTAAAATAAAAATTTATGCAAGACATATTCTAATTCAGAAAGAGAACAACCCCACTAAGGACAACAAACCAATTCTAAATAAAGTGAACTGGAGCCCATGGAGGCAACTTCCTTGGATGTTGATTGACAATACAGTTGACAAATAGAGAAACATGTTTCTCCTTTCTACTAAATAAAGCGACTACCTGGTTTTGCTTAAGTGGCCCAAATCTTCAATTAACTTTCTTTCTGGGGTAAGACTTCACAGACTAATATCTAGTTCCAGTACATACCTGTTTTCCACTTTTAGTGATATGTGCCTTCAAAATAACTTGTTTCCGCTTTCTATGAGCATTTTTAGATTGATTTCCCCAGAAGTGTTAAAAATCTCCTCTTTTTCTGAGCTAAATCTCTTTCAATGCATGTTTCTAATCATTCTGCAGAATTAGGTTTTCAATGGATACTAGTAAATCCCTTTAATCTAACATAATTTGTGATTATCATTAAGATGCTTACAATCTCTTTGAGATCATAAATCAAAATATTGGAGATGACTAAATGTTACATCATTCCAATAGGCTCCTGTTAAGCTGTGGCTATCTGTTAAGGTCTTTTTGTTGTTGTTTACAGCTTTTTAGAATGCCTGTAATATATTTCAGCTTCAATTTGATTCACAATAGAGACATTTACCAATCTCTTTGCTCATTGTAAACAGTTACAAGCATTATAAAAAATGAAATAAAAAGATATGCAGAAGTTTTTTCTCCAGGAATAGTTGCAAAGTTTGAGAGTAAAGCTGAATGAATTCTCATGAAGCAATTCCTCCTTTTCTGCAGTAGTGATGACTACTATTCATAGCTGGGCTAAACACTGCAACTTACAGGCAGCTCCTTGATAGGATTTATTAATTCACAGTTATAATTTTTGCAGTTATACTTAAAATCACAGGTTCTGATGAGTGAAAGAAAATGAAAGAAAAAGAAAATAACCATAACATGTCCAAATTCACCTTTGTGACGTGATGAGGGGTGCAAAGATTGAATGTTCTATGATATTCAGTGACCATGAAACCTACACAGAGACACAAAACATCTCTATGTCAGTATTTCTGTGTACTGGCCCCTTTCCAACCTTTTCTCTTTTTTCTTTTTTTTTAGGCTTCTATTATTTCTGCCTTATTTTCCAATTAAAATAATAATAAATCAAGGGAAGAAATGCAAAAATTATTAATGAGCTGAGTCATACTATCTCTGTGGTCTCCAGTGTTCAAATGCATATCCTCTTAATGGCCAGGAATTGCTATTCTGAATACACAGCCTTTCACAGCGAAGTAGATGCAACTTCTTCAGTGAGACAATATAATATTTCTGTTCTGTCCTTAGTATATATTATGTTGTGGTGTCTCTCTGTGCCTGACCTCCAGTTATAGCTTACCTGTCAAAGAAAATAACCCTTCTGAAATGAAACATGTTTTGTGCTCAGAGTACACTGTCGGACTATCTAAAACCTTCCCTGATCCTGGCACTTTCACAGGCTGCCTCACTGTTCACACAATTTATCTTCAGTCAAAACTACAAAACCCAGTAATGCATTTTTTTCCAGTATTTTGATGACTCATTTAGTCTAATAAATATAAAGAGCAATGTAAAGCTTCGATACATGAGATCTACAGTAATTATTATTTATCATGTAAGAACTGGATTTTCAAGACTTACTGAGATTGTTATCAACAAGGGTAACCTCTGGAAAAAAAAATCACCAAACTAAATTTATGTGACATTTGTGGTACAGGTGAAGTATGATTATTTACATAGAGTTTGCCTTTTGTAGAACCGTGACAGTAAAGGATTGTTACCATGAGGCTGCCAATTAAATTGCAAAATTCCACGTTTTCAACAGGATAACAAAAATGACATAGTAATATAAGTAATATAGTAATATAGGACCCTGTCCAATCATCTATCAGGTCACTTAATAACAGTTTGCTTCAGAAAGTAGCTTATTAACTGATAGACAGCAACATACTTAAATTAGCCCTAATCACTTATTTTAAATCTTCTTTATTTCAGAGTCTATGGATTCAGCAAACCAGCATTATTGGGTTTTTTCCCTAGTCTTCAATACCAGAATTTAGAGGTTATTGCCTTCAGAAATAATCATAACTTTTGCATTCTAATCTAGGAGTTTATCTATCTCCTAATAAGTAGATGATCAATCTACACAAAACTAGAGGCTAAAGAAAATGGCGATACGTGTTTCATAATCATCATCATGGCTAAGCTTCACGAACGAAGATATGGGAAGGGGTCTACCCACACTTGCTACATAATGGCATAAAAGTAATAACAGTATATAAAAAATGATTTTGCTAAGATCATAACAACATAATGTCTTAGAGTAAGCACTCACAGAAAGTTTAGTGGGATATTACAATATATGTTTGGAAAAGAATCATTAATAACAAGTGAATGCTTCAGGAAACACAGAATTCATTTCCTATAGAATGCTGTTTTTGACTATGAACACTAGACAAAACCAGGATGTTTGCTCCAAAATTGAGACAGATAGATAGGAAAAAATCCTTCAACCTGTGGAACAAATTCCAAAGCACAATTTAGACAATGTAATATTTATTTCATATTTACTTCTTTTTTCTGACCACAAATATATGTACAGTTGTATGAATTTTGTTATAAGCCTAATGCAAACTACCTATCATTTCCTAACCAATTTTCCAGTTGGTATCAAGCTAAAGTCTTTTTAAATTAACTTTTTCTCCAACTATTACTAATATTTCCATTTGCCCATTATTTCACTAAACATTAAGATATTTTTAAAACCACTCTCCAATTTTCCCCATAGCTATATCTTTTTTTCATGCTCTACTTGAACCTTTTGCATTATGAAGACTAGCTTTTGCTACTTACTTTTTACATAGAATAAACCCACTGACCCTTCAGCCCCCAAACAGTCATTCATCCTCCGTCCTGTGGCCAAATATCTTTAACATGCAGACACCTAAACTACATGCAGTAAATTATCTCTTAATGGATACAATGAAGCCTTTTAAAAAAGAATAAAATTCAAACTGTAGTAGAATTACAGAATGGTTTGTTTTGGAAGGGACCTTTAAAGATCACTCAGTCCAACACTACTGTCATAAAATTGGAACATCTTTCAAAAAGTCAGGTTTCACTAGTAGAATTTCCCTTGTGAAGATTTAATATTTTCTAACACAATACTTTATTCAATATTTGTATAGCCCAGCCTTTCAACTGAATGGAGAAGATTTAACTTTGTCATGTCTAACCTAATCTTGAAGCTTCAGAGCTCAGCTATGAAAACTGATTGTTCTACAAGAAATAGTGAGTCATCCTATTGTATAGTATGTGTATGAGGTCTTTGGTAATAAAGTAAAAAGCAATAATTTCTGACATGCTGTTCTAAGGTGGATTTCTGCACTCTCTGAAATGTTGCTGAAACTGAAACTACTGCTGTGCATAAGGATTTTTGCATTGAGAATGCTAGCTAGCCCACACTACAATTACAGTCATACAATTTTAAAATATAAATTTAGAAAATGAGAAAAGACATTCCTTTTAAAACCTTAATTTTTATTTGATCAGCTATATTATGTCAATTTAGACAAAGACATTTTGCACATAAGCACTAAAAGCTTCAAAAATACATATGCAGTACATCAATCGGAGTAATATGTACCCATAAGTTCACTTTGCAAACTCAATTTTTCCGTATTGAGGTAAAGATTCATTTCATATAAATTCTTCATTGGTATATAAGAGAACTCATTGAATCCTGGAACATGGGCCTAGATGGACATGCACTCACACTGCCAGGAACTACTAACAGTTTCTTAGGTCTATCATTTCACTGATGTCATGGAGTCATATGAGATACTGTGCAATTTCTGTTCTCCCCAGCACTGACAGTATAAATATTACTGAAATTTGCCTGACAAGACTAGGAGCCTGACTTCGACACTCTTCTCAAGTGAATTTCTGTGGAAAGGTAAAAAACAGGACAAGCATATCTATTACTTTTCCTTCATACTCTGGAGTCAAATGTGTCTTTTATCTGTGTGGAAAACCTGAGTGGATGTATCTTCCATGAATCTCTCCGTTCTCCCCATTAAATTAATTTTGACTTTTAGCATCAAAAATCTTCTTTGTCAGGGAGTGCCAAAGTTGCAGTACCCACTGCATAAGACAGTACATTCTAGTATTTTTGTGTATTGTTTGATACCATCTATTTCTTCAACTGAAAAAAAACCTAGTGTATGCCTCTTATTGTGAATTTCAAACTTGTATATAACTGTAATATGGATTTTAATTCTTATTAAGGAAATATTGTCATGTTTTAATTTAATACACTTTTTGAATTGCCAGTAATATAAAAAAGATGCATTTTACATCTTACGAAGGTGAAATATTTCACAAAAATTAAATCACTCAATTATACTGAAATAACAATTTTTGAGTGTTTAAGTTTTGAAAAGAACTTCCACTTTTTCTTGAGGCAAGACTGAAAATTTTGTACAAAGTACAAAATTCATATTCCTGTGTGTCAGAAACTGTTCAACATACAAGAAAATGGACACGCAGACAAGAGAAGAAATGTTTTAGAATTTTGCTATTAATTTCAGTAAGAACAAAAGAGAATGCAAAAAATTACCATCAGATATAATTATTGGTCTTGATGTCTAAAATTGTGTTTAGAAAGTATAGGCAGCTGTCTGTACAACTGAAAATATAATTTTGGAGTCCATTTTGTCTAGTGGTACGAGTGAGTAGAGAGAGACACACAGAATATTTTAATTCCAGACCATCTCTCCTATGAATATAAAGATGAAAATTAAATTCCACAGCTATATAAAACTTTGACATGTCTCAGTAAACTGCTCCAGTACAATTCACCTAGTCAGGAGACCATAGTGTTTACTGTTTTCCTTCAAAGGTTATATCATTCACACTAATTCTGATCATTCCAAATAAGCAGTCAGTTTGGACCCATTCTTTATATAAAATAAGTAAATCTGCTTTTGGAAATATAAGAGTCCTAGAGAAGAAATTGCTGGTTTTGAGGCCTATGCTTTTACCTTGATCTGGTTGTGCAGTCCGGGGCAGATTCTTCAGCACTTAAAACTATAAACTGGAAGAACATTAAATAGAGAGGTATGGTATGTACACATAATAGTATTACATGCATATATATATAATCTGCATAGATAAGCTTAATAGTAAAAATACAAAAATATTTATTCTTGAAAAGAATAAATAATGTGTCTATAAGTAAGAAACCAATATAAAATTCAGCACTTTATTTTGGATAGTAGATTGTCAAAATTACATACAATATATTGCACAAGAACTGAATGTGGTTAATAATATCAAACACAAAATATTTTATCAGTTTTCATGCTTGGAACAAATTTCTTTCTATTTTTGTATGAAAAACTGGAACAGTGAAATCTTACTGCTAGTCATGTATGTCTAGGCTGTATACTGAATTGTACTGACTAAAAGTTCTTGTCCTTATTTTCTTCAATTAATTCCACGCATTTCCACTTCCGATCTACAGTGATATTGAAGAACACAAAATTCAGTTGTATCAAGCTCAGTTAGCTGGTTATTCTTATTACTTCCTAAGTGAAATATGCCTGTGTATACTAAAACAGTGGTAGTTTTGGCTGAGGTAATTTTCATCACAGTGGCTTATACTGGGCTGTATTTTGAGTTTGTGCTGAAAACAGTCTTGATAACACCAGGATGTTTTAGTTACTTATCATCAGGGCTTACACAGAGCCATGTCTTTTTCTGCTTGTCATCCCACCCTGTCAGTGAGCACGCCGGGGGTGCACAAGAAGTTGGGAGGGGACACAGCCAGGACAGGTGACCCCAAGTGACCACAGGGATCTTCCAGACCATACAGTGTCATGCTTACCATGTAAAGGGGGATGTGAAGAAAGAAGGGGTACATTCATAGTGATGACATTTGTCTTCCCAAGTCACAACTACCCATGACAGAGCCCTGTTTTCCCAGAGCTGGCTAAACACCTGCCCACCCATGGGAAGTACTGAATGAATTTCTTGTTTTGCTTTGTTTGCACATCTTCTTGCACACATCTTCTGCTTACCCTATTAAACTGCCTTTTCTCTTTTCTCTTTTACACTTCTGATTTTCTCCCCCATCCCAATGGTGGGGGAATGAGTGAGCAACTGCATGGGGCTGAGCTGCTGCCTGGGGTTAAACCATGACAGATGTGCATCCTATCAAGAAACTACAAATGTTTACATTGCAAGCATGTCAAAAATAATTAACATTAATGTAGCCATCCCCTGCCAGGGCTTGCCGGGGGGTAAGTGCCCCTGCACTCCCCCGTGGAAGGCTGAGGGAAACGGAGGACGAAGAAAGTGCTGGCGGCTCTCCATGGTTACATATAATACAAGTTTATTCACTCCAGAGGCAACAGGCCACCTGGAGGGTCCAAGCTTATGGGATAACCAGGGAAAGAGCCCTTCCCATTTCCGGCCCCTGGTTCTTATAGGGGCTCCAGCCAATGGGAAGGGAGAACAAGGGAAGGGAATAAACCATCTGGGGTGAGGGGTAGGGCACATCATAACAGCACATACCATGTAACAGAACAATAATATACAGTGAGAAATATATGCTAATTGCACACCACAACACATTAAAAAATAATATTCTGAGATTTAAAGCTATCTGGAGCACTTTAAGTCTCTAAGAGGTAGGGGGAAAAACTTTTTCTCCAAAATTACAGTGTGATTTTTCTCTTGAAACAATAAATCAAGATAATCTCTGCTGATTGTGTCACCAAGGTTATAATCAGTGTGAAACAAGATTAACATCGCAGTCTAGCTTTGGCACACAGTCAGAGAATAGGTTGTGTGAAGCTGGGGGTGTCATTTTCAGCTATCATTAAATAGGTCTTTAGGAAACTGAACTATCATTCCTAAACTTCCCCCCTAACTAATTCATTTAATTTTGTTAGTGTGTTTGTTTTAGAAATGTAGATAGAAAAGTGTGGAGCAGATATTAAAAGCAGTTCTTAAATAGAATATGTTATTGGATGCACTCTCAATACGGCAGTTTTAAGCCCAGACATATGCTTCCGCCACAGGAGCCATCTTACTGTCTGTAACGCATGAAGAAAACTCACTGCTTAGCATCCTAAAAACGTCATTGTTCATCTCCAATAAAGGCTACAACATGAAGCCCAAAACTTGTTAAGTGTTGCTTTTCTGTATAATGTTTAAGAGTGAGGATTTGTCCCTATCTTTCTAAGATGCATAGTTGATATACAAACATATTTTGAATCAAATGGCATGAATGTTTCAGAGTAGCAGAAGTATCAGCCTTTAAAATTTGGGATGTAGCCATTCGTAGTTCATGGTTTTTGCTGTATAATGACACTGATAAGGTTGTTTTAATTAATCTGCTTGGATTTTTTTCCATTTGTTTAAGTTATCTTTTTCTTACTGCTGTTTTTTAAATATTTCTGACTTTTATTATATTTATTATATGTACTTCTCCTTTCTTATACTGTTTTTTTTCTTTATTCTTATTTTTTGTTTTCTTTTTTCTATTCTTCTTTTTTTTTTTCCCTCTGTAATAGGTCCCGCTTTTCAGCTTTTCTCCCTCATTTATGCCGTCTTTCTGGCAGACTTCATCACTTTCCTCTCCTTCTATTTGACCGCTAATTTGTCCAATTAATAATCTTTTGCTTACAGTCTCATGTTTTTCAAACTCTCGGTTATCCCACATGGAAAAGTTCACCCAGAAAAGCATCTTTTATTATAGTGGCTGGCAGCAAAAGAAAGGTGATTGGAAAACAGTGATATTTTGCCTAGCTGTGCCCACTCTTTTTTTATCCCTGGGGAATCTGGGAGGACAAGAAGGATGTTGTGAAACTGCTGTTCCTCATTTGCCCTGTAATTCTCAATTGATGTATTCCTTGTTGGAGAACAACTTCTTGGAAACAAACACAATTGTTTGGGGAAGGCTCTGCCCTTGTTCTTCGTGCAGTTCTGACAGCCATGCTTTCTTCTTCTTCCAAGTGTTGTACAGGAAAAAAACCTAAACTAAAAGAGAATAAATAAAAGGAATCCTCAGGCCTGACAATATGTTGCTCTTTGTGAGATTCTTTACTTCAGCCTCATGAATATTGATACCGTGCAATCATTCCTTCTGCTGAAGTCAAGCATAGCAATTCTGTGTTAAATTTTCTTATTTGCATTAACACACATTTTCTCAGAAGATGTTTATATTATATTTTGATATAAAGACATACAACTGGGGAAAAATAGGAAATGTCTTATTTTGCAAATGTTTCTAAACAGAACAAAACACATGCATATCTTTTGATCCATGTGTTGACATTGTAAGGATGAAAATGCAGATTGTGAGAGAACCTGCAATTAGCAGAAATTATGAAGCTGTAAAATTAAAAAAAGCTATGTTAAATCTAACAAACTCATGTATTGAAACATCCTTGTTTTCCTTTCTTTAAGACAATCTCTCATTCCATCTCCAACCTTCCATAACCCTGAATGGGTACAGTTAATTTATCCTGCTATCATCATATTAATTTCTCAACTTTAAAACTTGTAATTAATCAAATGCATAGTTCTAAATTCACGTAAAAAAAAACAAGACAAAAAACAACCCCAAAATTAACCTAGTATGTTATGAAATCAGTTTCACTTACACAAGCTTGTTCAGCTTCCTTCTCTAGAATACCTTAAACCTGACACTCTGTTCTGTATATCACCACAATATATCCCTCTAAAACATTATCACCACCTGTCAAAACTGGCATGAAATATCTTGCAAGGTTTTTATGTTGACTTTAAGGAATTAGAAGCATTGCTATGTTATTTATTCAGAGCTTATCTGCAGAAAAATTTATGTATTCTGGCAGCTCAATAATGCTTCCTGAGTAGTTTTGAGCATGGGCAGCTGGGATACTACAGTGTCATCAGGATTAGAGTTGTCTATACTATAAATCACAAAGAACCATGGTTGACTAAGCCCACTATAGAGTGCTAGATTCAGCCAAACTGAAAGGCAAACTGAACCACTTATTTGTAATGGCAAGTCTAATTCCATAAGACTACATTTGCCATCTTCTATTACCTTTGAAATACAGAATTTGTAATTTACCTATTTTTTTTTTGCCAATGTCCAATGTGAATGTGTGTCTTTTCTCTCTTTGAATGTAGAGAGGAAAGATCAAAATTTTGCATTGCCTGAGGTGACAGGAGCAAACTTTTTCAATGAGCACATTATAATAATGTATTGCAATTCTCTTGCAGTTGAATTGCATTGCAATTTCTCAGTATTTGACTACTGCAGAGCATAATGAGACAATAGTTCACTATAGAGCCTAAGGAAGACATGATCACAATACAGAAAATGATCTCCATCACAGACACAGTGCAGAGCTGTTACTTTGAGTAGGGCAATAAAAAGTATGAGGTTTAGTCAAGTGCAGGACTACACAAGTGCAGTGGTTATTCCTCCATGTCAATTTTGCAGGTTTTTTGTCTTAATTTACATCTCATGCTGAATTTGCTAATGTTTTCAAAGCCAGAACTAAGGGAAGTTGCTAAAGAAGAATAGATATATTCCTTTTTTTTACAAATTATATCTGTAAGGAATCTTAAAACACTGCTAATACATAGTGAATAGTCCAAAAGACTGATCTTTTGGAGAGTCCCTGAAGTCTATAAAATTAAAGTTAGAAATAGTCAAGAAAATTAGAAAAGTTAGAAATATTCAAGACAATTAGAATGCAAAATGTTTCACATCAAACGCAGCTTCTTGGTACCTTCTATTGTTGCTATTAAATTTCTGCTTTACCCACAGTTTTCCTTAGTTCCTCCTAGCTTTCACAAATCAGACCAACCTACTTTCTCTTTTCCATGAAAATAGCTTTACTAGTCTTGGTGAAGAACTGCAGAGTGGAGGGTTACTGGAAGTTACTGCCAGTTCTGCTCTCTGTAGTGCACTCATGCAATCAAGAACTATTAACTATTTTGATCTATTATTTTTATTTACGGGGTAATTTGTGGTGTTCTTTTGGTAAGATACTATTTTCTTCCAGCTAATTGAAAAGAGATGGCACCTCACAGCTGACTCTTAATGTGGTAGAGAGAAGTAACTATGTCTACATTACTGGAAGGTAAATTTCCTCCTACCTCTGTTGAATCTCTTCAAAAGCAAGAAAAAGTGCAATGCTAACAACAGCTGCCATCACTGCTGATATATTTGCTGCCACAGTTGCTCTGACCCCTACTACTCCTTCACTTACATCTACTGCCTGAACTAAAAACTTGTTAAAATCACTGGAGATTTTATTTTGTACATCAACTTTGTACAACAGCTACCAAAAGCTTTGAAGTGTACACTCTTTCTACAGTTATAGCAGTATCTTTCCATTTTCCCCCTTTGGTTTATAGTACTTTCCTGACAGAATATTTTTAGTTATTTTCTTTCTGGCTAAGTATAAAATTATTTTGCCACCCTTATTCTTTTTCATTACAATTTTATTTTTCTCTCCCCAAATTTCTCGTTGCACAGGAATTAGTACCCTTCTTCATCACTCCACCTGCAAACAAAATTATATATGTGATCATATTAGTGCTTATATTTTCCCATAGAGGTTAAAAGCAATGAAGAATAACAGTCATGACAAATACTGTTATTGTCATGACAAATACTGTTATTGTCATGACAAATATTATTAGTGGTCTTCTGGAGTGTTTTTCCAACACAATACTTTTCCAGAAACCTTTGTTTACTTAATGTATGTCAAACTATGCCAGTTGTTCAAATATATTTCTGTCCAAGCAATGTTATATCTGCTAGCCTTCTGTCACTGCCTTACTGTTCCTAAAATCTACATAACAAAAAATGTTTTTTTAAAATACTGGCAGGTTACATGGTGACTACAGTAGAATAGTTCACAG
>WEIV01007329.1:7928-25189 GCA_013390005.1 Calyptomena viridis | reverse complement strand
ATCAGATGCCTGGAGATGGGAAAAAGAAATTAAGAAAAAGAGAAAGCAAATATTTGAAATTCTATTGCATGAAAATCGAGCTAATAAGATAATTTCATCCACTTTCTAACAGGCCTTTCATATACTAGAACAAAACTAAACACAGGCCAGCACTTTAATGCAGAGTGAAGTTGCTGCAGGATTTTCAGTACAATCTTGAAACACTTCAGTGCAGCAGAAGCAAAAGTACTCTGAGCCTCTGAAAGCCGGGGGCCATTCCCTTAGATGAGGTGAAAGTAATAAACCAAAGTCTGGCTTTCAACCTGCCTCAAATAATGACTAAAATCAAGCAATAAGTCACCTCAAATGCTTTCCAGAACTAACCCGGGGAGATACGTTGTAAATCAATAGCGAATGTAGAAAATTTTACTGGTTTATTACTAATGACAGTTTATAAAATGAAACAATATTGTTATAATGGTACAATATAATATTTTATGGTTGAAAGATTAAAAGCAATATCTTTTCCCCTGATTTTTCACAGTAACACCTAATTCCATTATGAGTAGATCTATCAGGCTATTTTCATTTGCTGATAACGGCAAAATCAGCTTTTTTTACTTGACAACTAAGCCTTTTGGAAATTCATAACTAGATTAAAGTGCTGTTGAGTGAATTTTAAGTATGTGCATCCAGTTCAATTCACATTCAGATATTCTTTCTGGGAGAAATTTAATTTACTTATTCAGACAGTTACAGAAATTTAGATTTTTAAGAATGTCTAAAGGACGTAAATATATAATGCCCTCATAATTTCATAGAATATCTCAAAGCCAGTCAATCTTCTTGAATTTTTTGGGGGGAGGGCGGGGAACAGGGCTACACCTTCTTTAAAAACTGCTGTGTAATGTCTCATCAGAACTACTTTGATGAAAGTGTTCTGCTTTTTATCATAAGTTCAAGAAAGCTGTATAACTCATAGGAAACAATTCCAAGCAGAAAACTGAAAATCTTTTGATGTTTTCAATCAATTTGGGTTAGCTCTGTAGATGCTGAAGATTAACTAATAGCTGAATGCCATGAATTTTTAAGTATCTGTAATTGTGTGTGTTATAAGAAACAACAAAAGAAATATCTCATGATTTCGCTTAAGAAAACAGCTCAACTGCCATGTCATTCTTGACTCAGTATCATTCTCCTTAACAATTTATATTATAGAAGTTACATTTTATACAAAATATCCACATAATATTTTAAGGTAAGAGACAATATATAGTGCAGATAACTTAGAGAAAATAACTTAAGATCCTGAGCTCAATCTTTATTTCTTAACAGAAATATATGGCTTCCATAGTCTGGCAATGTCAGTGACATGGAGGTGGGGAAAAGACTGTCAAGCTCAGTAAGCAAAATGTAAATTTTGCTGCAGCTGTAACAGTGACTTTTCATTTGAAAAAGGACTACTATAATTTAAAAAGAAGGAAATACTGTGAAACAAAAAAAATAGACAAGTGGCTTAATTAAAAATGTGTCACATAAAAAAAAAAAACCAGTTTGAAGAACTACAACTTTTTGTATTATTTCAATACTCTTTCCATCTGATCACTGCATGAATCATCCATAAAATCAAAAGAAAAAAACTACTTGCCACTACTAAAACTACTTACCACTACTAAAACTAATACATAATGAGCTGTTAAACATGAAAGAAAAACTGAAGCTATACAGGAAGATAACATGTTCTTTCTTATCTCCATTATTATGACCTTAAATGTTTCAGAGGACATTGGATAGGGTTCAAGGGAATAAATAATTAAATAAATTTTTATTTCTTTTTCAATGTTTTTATGTTTCTGGTTTAACTGGTATAGGGAAAAATCTGTTTGAATCCTGTTTTCTATGGTATATTTCTTAAGCATATTTTGTCATTTTTACAATTGCAGTCCTTATAAATTTTTGGATTGATCAATATGTACAGTTGAAACAGAGTAAAAATAAAATAACTCTCAAGATCTGAGTTAAAAAGGTTTATGGTTGTGGTCAGGACGAAATGTCTAAGACAGTTTAGTACACAGAAACTATGCAAATAAAAGTACTTGTCAAAGAATTTTAAAACTAGCTTAGTGCTATTTTATTTGAAGACGGGTTTCTGTCTAATGTTACAATCAAATAGATTTTAAAAATATTAAAATATTAAGTTATACTTAAACCAAAGGTTTAAAGACAATTCTTTTATGAAGACTTTCTGAGGGTTTCTTCATTTAAGAATGAATGCCAACCAAAATGATTTTGGCCTTATCCAGTTTAAAACAAATACTTAACACAGAGTATGCAGTTTAGCCAGATAAAGAAGAACCAAGGGAACATTGGTATGAAATAATTCTTCTTTTTTAAAAAAACAACCCTTCACTTAGGGTTTTGGCCCTAATCCTTTCCTTGTTAAAACCAGTGGCAAATAGCCCATTGCTTTTAATATAAACATACTAACAGCTTTATGACATGCTGGTGATACTTGAAAGGAAAGCAATCTCCCTAGAACCTCTCTGACTGATAAAATAGAAGACACATGGATAGAACTTGTCTTATGATGCTCAAAAATATTCTTGGTTCTCAATGAAAAAAAAAAAATCATGTCTAGCGTGAACTGAAAGTCCGGTAGTGGAGCCAGGCCCCAGAGAAGGTGAGAGATCTTGGGGACCTTTTTATCCAAGTGAGCTCTAACTAACTGTCCAGTAACAATAATAGGCTAAGTAATCAAAGACTGGGTGGCAGAGGGGTGTCCTTCATGTCCAATAGCAGAAAATTTTCTGATTTTTAACTTTCTTCCAAAGTATACTAAAATGTGGCAAGAGGGTAAAAATCCCAGAGAATTTAAAGACAGAACATAGGCCAAAGGAATTGATGGACTTTATTGCATGCTGAATGGGGGTGAGCATGGCTGAGCTTGTGCCCTCCTTGCTCTCTGCTAAATTAGCACATGCCAGTCCTGGCCAGGAAGTCATTCAGTGGCACCTGGCTGTTCTATTTCCAGTTTTTCAGCTGAAAAATTTAAATTGGATATAACACCCCATTAATGAAACCTCTGGATTTGTAGCAGAGAGCTGAGTCACATCTGGCTAGTGCTGGCCATGGGGAAACTGAGCAGCACCCACCAGAGCTGGACATATCCTTTGCCTCCCATGACATCCAATGGTAGCTGAAACAAATTAAGTAATCTTTAATTTTATGAGTAAAACAAATGAATGCAAGGAGGGAGAAGAGACTAGTGGCTTTTGGTTTTGCTTTGGAGCATGGATGATCTTAGCAAAAAACATTGACTCATGTAATTAAGGTATAATATAAATACATGTTTTTGAAATAATTTCTTGCAAAGAGCAAGCATTTTAATTTCAATTTTAAGATGAGTTTATGTTCAAAGTATGTCATTAGCAAAAGGAAACATGTTTCCCATTACGTTTTTAAGTGTTAATGAGTTATTGCTTTGAGACGGACGAGAGAAAATCCCTTACAATTTTGGACTAAGTTGGGGATACTCTTGAAATATGCCTTTACTGTACAGCAAAACTTGAGAAAATGTTTCTGCTTGACCACTTCTCCATGAAAATGACAGTGTATAAATCTACACTTCTGGCTAAGGAGGAGAATGTTATAAATGAGCTCTGACAATGTAACTTGAAAATTGAAATGTCCAGACATAAGTCTGTACATGTTGTTTAATCCCTGAGTTTATAGCATTAGTCTTAGCTGGTAATAAAAAAGTTGTCTAATACCCTTCTTGACTGATCAAGTCCTTGTGATAAATTACACAGATATGAGGTTATGCACAAGAACTTCTCAGAATCATCGTAAATCAAATACACTGGAAGGGGTTGGGAAGTAGGTAAAGTGAGCTTTTTTGCTATCACACTTTATTCTGGTTATATCTAATTCAGAAGCTCTATATATCTTGAAAAGACTTGATAAAGGATACTGATCTTTGTGATCATTTGAGAGGAGCAATTTTATTTTACCTGTGGATAGGCAACCTAATGGAACAAATAGAAAAATAAATGGAAGGAGTAACTTTTACAAAGGAGCTGTATAAGCAGATTAAAGAATTTATTTTAGTTATTTAGATTAAATAAATGTAATTCTAAAAGCCAAATGAGCTGTTTGCTAGAATTGGATGAGGTGACATTGTCAACTTAAAAAGTACAGCTTTTATAAAGATGTCGCTAACAAAGCTCTAAAAAATTTAAACTGATGTTCGCTTTGAAATTAAGACAACCTTTTTTTAACTATACATTTACATTTTTTACATTAAATTTTTTTAGTGTTAGGAAACATTGAAATGTATTTTTTGTTATTATCTTGGTACTTTCTGGTATTCACAGGCATGACATGTGTTACATGTAAGAAGTTGTCAGCATGAGCTATGTATATCACAGTTGACAGAAACTCCCTGAAGCCCATTAATCCACTTCAATAACCACTGCTTTTCCAGTTACTCCTATTATATCAAATTCTAAATTGTTCACATGAGAAAATTAGGCAGGTTTTAATCATCCCATGGAAATTACTTGATGTTTCTGACAGAGTTACTTCTGTATGGTAGAGGATTCAGGGTGATGATTTCAGTGTGCCAGAGACTTCCAGTAAAGTCTGAGGAAAAGAGGTCACTGAAGTCAATAAGCCCTGAATTAGAACCTTTGAATTTGGTTCATCTCATCCCAAGGGTAAAATAACAATACTCCAAAATAAATAAGTAGAAGTCATCTTTTAACATAGAATGAAGGGTCAAGACAAATTACATTTGATTCTCCTGTAATGAGTGTATAAAGTTTGCTCAGAGCTCTACTTCAGGAATAAAGATCAACAAACAAAAATTCTGCCTTGCTTGTCCTAAGATACAAGAAAATGTACGTAGCCATTGTGATCTCCTCCATGCCAGCAATTTTTGTCCTAATTAGTCTAAAATTTCTTGGGTTTATGACAGAACTTTTGTGTCTATGCAGACAAAAGAGACAGGGCACCAAATTATGATATCTGGAACTGGCTTACATTTTTTTTATTTCTGTTGCTGTCCAGACAAATATTGCTGTGAGCTCAAGAAAATAAATAAGGCTCTAAGGCTGAAGGAAATAAAGAAAAACAAATTAACCTGCATATTAGTCATCTTCTCTCTTCTGTTGTCACACATAATGTATAACTCAAGTTTGTAAACTGCAGTAAGTGAAATGTTTTGAGAGCAGATCCAGTCTGGATAGTGAATGGGAGCAGGTTCTCCTGCCCTCTCTTTCAGAGCAGGCAGGGGCCAATCTGCCTTTTCCCATGCCCAGCTGCAACAGACTCTCCTCCATTTCAGACTCCTCCTGAGGTGCTGCAGAAGGAGGACGTTTCTCAGACTTCCCTTCCCCAGCAGTTCCCTTCAGCTGCCGGCGGATGAGGAAGACCCTATGTCCACATCAACTCAGCATAAGCATTTCCAGGGAATTTAAACTTATCATGGAGCTGAGACATAAGGTGAAAGGGCAAACACCTTGGTCTGAGGAGGTTGGTATCATATACCAGAGATGCAGAAAATCAGACCATGCAGGAGAGGTTGTGGGCAGAGGAGGCAGTATGTTAAGGGTTGGAGCATGGGCTTGGAAAGGGATGCAGATCTGGGGGGGTGCAGACTTGGGAAACACTTTGTGCCTTGAAAAGTGAGCTGTGAGCTTCACAGTTAGTTGCATATATTGAATATGCTGGTAGGGTTGGCCTGGGAGAGGTGACAGCTTAAGTGGCAAACTTCATTTACAGTGTCCTTGTATACATAGAAACAGCTTGAGTCAATTCTCATACTCAGCCCTTCCTATGGATTTTCCCTGCTTTTTCCTGCACAGCTCAAGGCCTGACAGAAGTTACTAACATACTGCTAGTATCTTCAAATAGAAACATTTAGTTTATACGGACAGCTTAAAAAATAGAAGGCTTTTAAACTTAATAATTAAATGCAGCTGCATTGTTCATGCCAGGAAAGAGTGCATAGGGCAATCAACATGGATTCTTAGTATATGAGCAGTCCTAATGATGGAAACAGTGATTTTTGCAGCAAGAGGTCATAAAAGTAGTGACTTCCTATTTATACAGACATTCTTGCAATTAACATGAGAAGTGACTTTTCTTCAGAGAATGCTTAGAACTATGTATTTGAAAATCTCCATGAAAAGAATTAAAATGCTTTTGGCCATCCATCTTGGAATAGTCAGTCTTCATTATCCTATAGAGGTCTTGGGATTCACACTGGCCAGTAATTATCTGGTGCTTGTGTCTTTAACCACAGTATTGAGAAACCTTAATTTGGATATTAAGATGGAAGGGAAAGGGATCTGTGTGTTTGATATTTCTATGTCTCTCATAACCTTTCTCCACTGCAGTGACTGAGCTCTCACCCAGCAGAACTCTCTTAATTGGTCCAAGGTCAAGCATTCTAGAAGGGAAAATAAAACCATAAGTAGTTGTGTTTTGGCAAATTTGATTTATTCTTTCCATGTCAATTTTTGTGTGAAGTGTATGTGTCCAGATACATTTCTGTGCCAGAAGAATATATTTTTCAGTATCCTTGCATTATATATATACATGTGCTAGATATTATGTATGTCTATAAATTTATGTATAGTTCTGTATCATTATTGATAAACCCTATCTGACATGAAAATGGTTGCACAATTCTGTTGTCTGTGCAGCTTTTTTATGAAAATGGCACATACACTCTTGCTGTCTGTAAATTTCCAATATGATTTTGATACTACTTTTGATTTCTTATTCCGTAGATAGCCCATGTTAACCAATAACTATTTAACTTTAGTAAAGTATAATGTGTAAGAAGACTGAATTAGAGCAGATACAAATAAGTGAGTTCATTCCTCAGCCCTAGAACTTTTAAGTCTCTAACCACACTGGGAAATGTGCTGTAACTTCTTGCTTTTTCAATGCTTCTTGCTTTTTATTTACTTCTGCAACCCTACAAATCTGAGACTTCTCTCTTGAAAATGGAAGAGGAGATAAATATGTAAAATAATCATCACAGCTTCCTTGTGCCTACGCCAGTTCTTGAGCAACATTGCTTTCCTACCAGAGAACCAAGAAAACCAGAGACTGTATACTCACATATTGCAACTTGCGTTTCCTAAAGATTAAGGATAGTGAAATTAGGAGAAAAGCACTTGCCATGAACACCACTGCTAAAAGATATAGTAAATTGCAATAAAACATTCTGGGACTGGATTGAAAGTGTATTTTTGTATCCTGTCTGGCCATGGTACAGGCATATGAAACAGTAATGTATCGAGAAAAACCACTACTTTCAGAACAAAACTCTCTATATTCAAATACCCACCTTAAATCCAGAGCTTGTCCTGGCTGAAGATTATAAATTACTCATAAATAAGCATGACGAAATTGAATAATATCCACTGCTTTAGTGAATCATTTTAATGGGGAAAAAAATTAGGACATCAGTATCTGACAATGGTAAAAAATGCTCCAAAAGCGTAGAATTACATCTACAATAAAATATTACATTTTGCTGTTGACCCTTCCTTTAAAATTCAGAGGTTTTAGTGACAGACTAACTTTTGGCAATCAAAAAAGAGCAGAACGAAAACTGTATGTTAAACTAGTGGTGTCTGGTCCCCCAATACCAATGAAAAAAAGGTTTTTGGAAGTGTTTTTTATTGTATTTTAGCTACTGATTTCTTTACTGTGTTTTTCTCATCCATTTTTTTTCTCTTTGATGTCTTTCCTGAAAACATTCTATTTGGTTACAAATTTTTTTCCCAGGTGATGAAGAGGCCAAGCCACTCTTTGTGATACTTGAAAAGTCATGGCAGTGAGGTGAAGTCCCATATGACTGGGAAAAGGGAAACATTGAACTCAACTTTAAAAAAGGGTAGAAAGAAAGACCTGGGAACTACTGACCTGCCAGCCTCACCTCCATGCCTAGAAAGATTATGGAAAATAACCTCCTAGAAATTATGCTAAAGCACATGGAGAACAGGGAGGTGATTCAAGACAGTCAGCATTGCTTCACCAAGGTCAAGTTCTACCTCACCAACATAATGACTTTCTGTGATGGAGTAACGCCATAAGCAGACAAAGGAAGGGTTACAGAGGTCATTTATCTGGACTTCTGTAAAGCCTTTGACATGGTCCCCCACAACATCCTGTACTCTAAACTGCAGAGAGATGGATTTGATGGGGGGACTGTTAGCTGGATAACAGACAATTAAGTGGATAAGGAATTGGTTGGACAGTCACATCCAGTGGGTAGTGGTCAAACACTCAGACTCCTGATGGACATCAATGACAAGTGGTGTCCCTCAGGGGTCTCTGTTGGGACCAGCAATAATCAATATCTTCATTAATGACATAGACAAAGAGATCGAGAACACCCTTAGCAAGTTTGTAGATGATACCAAGCTGAGTGGCACAGAAGGCACACCTGATGGACAGGATTCATGCAGAGGGCTCATGGGAACCTCCTGAGGTTCAACAAGACAAAGTGCAAGGTGCTGCACCTTAGCTGGGGCAACCTTGATATCAATACAGGCTGAGAGATGAACAGACTGAGAGCAGCCCTGCTGAGAAGCATTTCGGGGTGCTGGGGGATGAGAGTCTGGACATGAGCCAGCAATGTGCGCTTGCAGCCCAGAAAGCCAAACCTATCCTGGGCTGCATCAAAAGAAGTGTGGGCAGCAGCCCAAGGGAGTTGGTTTTGAACCTTTACTTTGTTCTGCTGAGACCCCACCTCGAGTATAGGAAGGATATGGACCTGTTGGAGCACCTCTCCTATGAGGAAAGGCTAATAAAATTGGGATTGTTCAGCCTGGAAAGGAAAATTCCTTGGGGTGACCTAATTGCAGCCTTCCAGTACCTGAAGGGAGCCTACAAGAAAGATGGAGACTTTTGACAAGAGCATGTAGCAACAGTAAAAGGGAGAATGGCTTCAAACTGAAAAAGGGTATGTTTAGATTTGATGTTAGAAAGAAATTCTTTATTATGAGGGTGGTGAAGCACTGGAACAAGTTGCCCAGAGAAGTTTTGGAATCCCCATCCCTGGAAGTGTTCAAGGCCAGGTTGGATGGGGCTCTGAGCAATCTGGTTTAGTGAAAGATGTCCCTGGCCATGGCAGGGGGGTTTAGAACTAGGTGAACTTTAAGGTCCCTTCCAACTCAAACCATTCTATGATTCTATGATTCTGTGATAGATTCTAGGATTCTATGATCTTTCTATGTGGAGGTCACTTGTTTTCTTAATGGAAAATGAATGATGAACTTGTATTCTGATATACTCTTATCTTTCTACATAGCAAATATCTCTCTCCTGCCTTCTTGGATGATTCTGCCACTTTCTTGGTGTCCAGCACAAAGTATTCAAAAGCTTGGCCTTTTTCAGCAAAATATATCACGGAACTTTGGCAATAATTGAGAAACAGATTCCATACACATGAAGGATTCATGCTCACCATTTTATTAGTTTGAGATGGACTCTATTTTACCATTATCAACATAACTTTTTTTATTTTTGATTACTTTTTTTTCAGTCAGCAGGACATGATGGGAGTCTCCCAAATGCGACCATCTTCAAACTGTGCTACAGAAATGCCTTTGAAGGTCTAAGGTGGACCACTAGTAATTTAATCATAATTTAATAGCCAGTTAGTAGTCAGTTAGATATAGCTAACACAGCATTAGCACTCAGCTTCACAATACTCTTTAGAGCCATTTTTACACAGAAGAATGTCACTTTCAGTTGCACCTCCTTCTAAGAGTCCTTATCCCTGTTTCTCTAATTCAATTTAACTTACTGAAAGTAATGGCTTTCTTTATTTTTTTTTCTTTACTTACTTTACTTTTTCTTACAGTAAAGTACATGCTAAATCTGGAAATGCAAAGCCTCAAGCAGGCTTAAGGTTGCAACAGTAAGTCTTAGGGGTTTTTTACGCTTTAGTGCACATATTTAAAGATGAGAGTACTTTAAAGATTCCAGAATTTCAGAAGCCAAGTTCAGAATCCATAACTTTAAAATGAGTTGTGTAAATGAGTATCTCAGCTTTAATCTGCAAATGGAACATTTCCACGATTTTGTCAAAAACTATGAAAACATGACCCATGTGCTATTCAGAGCTTCAAAGCAAAGGACAACAAATTTAGAAGATTTCAAGTTGTTGCTTATTGTCAAACTTTTATCTGTTGAAGTTTGGAGACTTGATACGTGAACGCCAGCTTAGGCTGGTAGCACCAGAGCTTGACTGAGACAACATATCCTTTTGCGGCACATGTGTTGGGTTTGGTGTGATAGAATTTTTACCTAGTTTTGTTTCAGTGTGTGTGGTTTTGAGATGTCTTAGAAAATGTGATCTCTATCATTTACAAAGCAAAAAGTAAATGAGTTTTTCTCAAATGTGAGTGGTACTTTAAAGATTCCTTTCCAGCAATTTAAAATTGAGCTTGTTGGTCCGAGAATGACAGAAGTACCGTTATTGGTTGAAGATATTGTATCATTCTGTTTAATATATCAGCATTTTCCCCTCATTTACAATGTAATTATAGGGCACTGACAGATCAGAAAACATGCACAATATGAAAAGCACTTATTTTGGCTGATAATGTCAAAATCTGACAGGGCAATTTTTTTTCCTTTTTTCCCTGCTTCTTCATTTCAATGATTCATCTTCCTCCATGATTAAAGAACATTAACTTTCTATTTCAGTGTTACTGAAGATGCTTCTACTCTAACAGGAGTATCAGGAGTGAATAACTTTGGCCAGTGTGGAAAATACATCACTGGCAAAGAATTCTAAGCAGAGGTGTTGATAAATATGTCACTATTTGGCCTTCTTTCCAACACCTGTCCAGAGATTAAATAGAATGCAGTTTGTGTTTTGTCACTTACACTACAGATGACTTTGGCCTTTGAGTGTAATTCAATAACCTTAAAATACACAGTAGATAAACACTAAATACCAGGCTATCAACAATTTTATTCCTAAATGGATTACGAGATGACAGGATGCCAATATGATTATCAAGCCATTACTAAGGTTAGTTATTTTATTTCAAAAGTAACAACTGGATGTAATTAAAAGCTATGATTTTCTCTTCTGTCAGGTCTAGTCAATTTTTCAGGTCTCAGTTGAGTAATAGTGCTTCTCGCACCTCATCTCCTAGGTAGCTATTAGAAGTTTGCCACTTTCAATTGCCAGATGTTCCTGTCATCAGCCTGACCCTTCAAAAAATTGAAACTGAAGGCCGTCTCTTGTGATTTCTTCATTTTCCTGTACAGTAGAAACAAGAGAGAGTGATGAGTGGTTTATGGGTCAGAACATATGAAGGCTATCAATTTACAACTACCACTTTAATTTGAAATTTGCAGCCTGTCCTGGAGTTGTTTGGTATGCCTTAATAATTTCCCAACTCATGGATAAATCTAAATTCTGCTCCAGCTCAGACTCTGTAGGAAGGGCTCATGTTTTAATGCAGAAATCCAGCTCAGGACCCTTTGCTAGTTGCCTGAGCTCTTTATACTGTCTGCAAAGAGAGGTAAGTGCAGTTACAGAGAGTGCTCCAGCCAGGAACCCAACTTACGGCTCCTATTACACGTTGCTTTGTACCACTCGTTTTTGCATTAAAAACTGTTATCAGACTGGAATAGGCTACCGAGGAAAGTGGTAGAATCACAATCCCTGGAAGTGTTAGAAAGGCATTTGGAAGTGGTTCTTGGGGATATGGTTTAGCAGTGAACACAGTGGTGCTGGGTTAATAGTTGGACTTGATGATATTAGAGGTCTTTTCTAACCTTAATAATGATTCCATGATTCTGAGTTGTGTAGAAGTGACTGAGGTTAACACCTAGCCCAATCTTCTGTTTAGCTGAGTGTTAGTAAGGTCAGAAACAAACAATCAGTGAATGTTCATGAATGAACCACAAATTTTCATTGATGTTACCCAGAGGCTCCCTATATCCTTCCCTCTCCCTCTTTTTGTTCCTTGCAATCTACTCTCCTTGCATATGTGGGTAACTGCATATGAGTTACATGTGGATATATGCATACATATATCTATATGCATATAGGTATATATTTATGCACATATATAAATGGCTATTGCTGTGTTTCTAGTGGATGGTGTCCCTGCTAATAGCAGGGAGGTTGGAACTAGATGATCTTTAAAGTCCTTCCAACCCAAGCCATTCTATGATTCTATGATTCTGTTTAGGTCCTTCGAAATTGGCAGAAAGCCTTTCTTTAATTATGATATGCGTTTGGTTAGACTTCACAAGCAATGCTCTCATTGTTTGAAACATGGAAATGTTTCATTTTAGATATCCTGATTCAACAGCATTTTCTAGGACTGTGTGCACCACACTGACACATTGTATTTCTTTCCAGAGGGACTCTAGTGAGGATGTTATGGGACTTGCAATACTATTTCTTATCTAGCACTGAATAAATTAGCATCTTTGGTTCATTAGATAATCAGTGGTTCAGTTCTGCTTTCTCCATACTCCAGACTGTAGCTCTCAGATATGTTAATACTCCACCTTAATTGAGGGCAGTTACTTCACTGTAAATTGCAGTTGATTGAGCTCTAGCAGCAGAACATGTGCTCTCAGGCATTTTAAAACGTAGCTGTAAAAGAACAAATTTAATTGCTTGGAAGCATAAAATAGGTCTAAAAAGTATTTGGAAAAGAGTAATTTTAAAGAATTACTTAATGTGTGACATCAATACTGGATTTTGGAGTTTAGTTTTAAGAAGTCAGCTTATCTCATGGAGTAGCATAGACCAGGACTGGATATTGCCCAGAAATCTGGCTAGCCTCCATAACTGTCAGAAATCTTCTGATGTTTTCAGGAGAAGTTACAAGAAAACAGACATTGCCTGCTTTTAGCTACATGACTTTGCTCTTTTCCATACTGCTTAATGCACATAGAGACATTTCAATTTCAGAAGATTTTAGCGATAGAGAAAGCACTGTCATTGAAATTAATTTAGACATAATATTAAATTTAATCATTTTGTAGGCTAGAATAGGTATATTGGATTCCAGAAACAAATTTTCTGTGTAATATGGTTCTTAATATACTCAAGATAGCAAACCACACATGATTTTTTTATTCTTATTTTCTAGTACAGCAACAAACAATGATGAAAATATTTGTAATTCAGCATGTGACTTAGAAGAAGTCACTTCAAAAGATAGTAAAATTCTTGCAGTTTGGCTTGTGCTTTAATAGCCCCAGCACTCAACATGTGATTTTCTGTACTCTTAATTCTAAAACTAAGTACCAGGTAAAGAAATGTTTTGCATCATAATTTTACTGCAATGTGCAGATACATGTTTTATTTAACCCAATAAGTACAAAGTCACATAAAACTATTCCCCTTCTGGAAGAATGAACAAAGCTTAGGAAGTATGTTTTTAGGTTAAAAATACTCTTGCTTTTTCTTGAAATGAAAATGAAAAAAAAGGTAGTAGACCTAATGCTGAAATGCTTGTGAGGGACATAGTCCAAGACATTTGTCTAGATCCATCACCTCTTCTCCGCACCTGCACTTATAGATTTTATACTGGTAAAGTCTGCATAGCAGCTGTAGGTTGTTTTGTGTGGCATTCCTGTAGTTAGATATATAAAAATTATGGACATATAGACAAACACTGACTGTGTCTTTTCCTTGAATTAGAAGTCTAGAAGAATTGACAAATATGGTATGACCTTATAACAGGTATGCATATGTGATGTAGAGATAAGGGGATGTTTTATAACCTGGCACTTCACGCTGGGCCAATGATTATGATTATTTCCATGCTCAAAGTCTTGAACATTACTCAGACTGACAGCTTGAAAGTTCCTTTTAAAAGTCTAGAACTGGCACCAACATTCAACATAAACATTTAAAAAATATTTACATATTCATGTGAGGACTTAAGAAATTAGCAAATCATTTGCCATCTCATTGCAAGAGTTTCTTTGTTTGTGTGAGAGCACATATATTCCTTCCATAAAAAGACCAAACAAGGATCTCTTGTTTTTTATAGCAATGGGCGACTTGAGAGGGTGTTCAAACAGAGAAGTAGTGAGATGCAGAGAAGTAACTCTTCATG
Organism: Calyptomena viridis; assembly: GCA_013390005.1. Lineage (NCBI taxonomy): Eukaryota > Metazoa > Chordata > Aves > Passeriformes > Eurylaimidae > Calyptomena > Calyptomena viridis. The sequence continues at coordinate 11,081 of WEIV01007329.1, read as the reverse complement.
GAACAAAGTGGACATAAGAGAGGTTTTGGGATATAGAAAGCACTATTGTGTGTGTAGGCATTTATTATTTTCTTTCCTTGTTGTAGTATTTATTTAGTACCTGATTATTTCCTTCAGGGAACCTAGCATATTGTGTGCAAATAAGAGTACATGGCATTTTTGATTAAATACATATAGATATAAAAAGTGCTCAAGACTGCAAATTTGGACATTTTGTTTGCCTCAGAAAGGGCCCTCCATGAAACCTCATAAACCATGAAAAGCAGACAGTTGGCTTTCCTGGCATCCACAGTCCTTTTCCTCAGACAAAGACACTTTGTTCCAGCATGTAAGTCTTCAGTACATAATTGGCTTCAGATCTACTAAATTCCTACCATTAACTAACATATTGCTTTGGCTTCCTTTGTAGTGGCTACTGCCACATCAACAACTTATTTTTTGTTCTCCTGGAGATGTGCTGTTCTGGCTAGTTTCTGCAGTGATTTTCTTTTTTTTTTTTTTTTGCACCTGCAAGCTCATGACCCTTTTCTTACAATATATGTTCTACAGTTGAATAAGACATTAGCATTCCTTCCTTTGTAATTTCAAGTGCAACATCATCAGTCTTGTGATTTTTATTCAAAATATCTGAAACACGTGATTGCAATTTTCAGTGAGGTCTTTTGAACATCTCCAGTTCAGGTTATCATATTCTCTTAGGATGATTTTGTACAGATAAAACACAGATGAATATTTTCTATGATGATCATGTGATTTAATGTACAGTATTTATATGCTGCCATTACTGCTTTTGTAGTTATTTGATTTTAATCCTGCCTCCTAATCCTCACTTTATCTGCTTTTTTTGTTATTACTATTTGATGTTTTCCATGCATAACCACTTAGGGAAAAATGTTCTTAAAAAGAAAACCAAGTGCCATCTACAAGTGTAAGAATGTTAATACAAGCATTGCTGTCTTTTTTAAAACACAGGAAAATACAATAAATATCTTTGCTTACCCACATTCTCATTTGCAAAGAAACATGGATGTTTTATCAACTACCAATGTCTATTACCAGAAAGTTGTGACCTACGCAATACACTAGACAAAAATTAAACAGCTGAGGAAAAGGAATTAAAATAGATGTTTTCCTGCTCTCTGTGTTCAGCTGCTGCTGAGGCTGATACAGTTGGTAGCTCAGACAGTGGCCATTTTTGTCAATGAAGTAACATGATTTTTGCCACTGGTGCTTTCTCTAAGGTTTACATCCATGTTTTGAGCATCTCCACGCCAGTGTCAGAGTTCACTCAGCCTGCAACATGTCCTGCTCATGAGGGGCAGGAGAGCAGCTTGTGTCTTGCCTTTCTCTCTCTTGCATGCCCTCCACTCCTTCTGCCGCCACCCAAACCACCATACGAGCAAGGGTTGAACATTCAACAATGCATGAGAAGGAGGTGCCAGGATGTGTTCTGATGTGCCAGGATGTGCCAGGGACAGTTCTGATGGTTATACAAATGCAAAACTCTTTTCACCCATTTCCCTCACATTCCATTGCTTTCCATACTCCTCTGAAGTACCAGTCGTTGAATCCTTTGTGGTAATGAAACCAGTCTCTAGAGCAGTACTGATTTCTCCTAACACAGTGCTTTACACTAAGACAATATTGGAGAACAGTTTTCACACCTGAAAGGAAAGGAGGGATATAAATTGTCTCTATCAACCAGAGATTAGTCAATATATTTCAAAGGAGAGGACTGCAGCATGACATTAAAAAAACCCCCTGCATGGGTCTGTCATAGGAACTGCGACTTGCTGTCAGTTACAGTTATTTTTCAGGTTATACAAGTGTTGATCCTGAAAATACATTATGAGAAGTAAAGGTGTCAACAGCTTCTTGTGCTTAGTCTTAGATATCACATGGACTTGTAATGGCTATTTCCTCACTCCTTCGAGTACTGATGTTTGCTTATATCTACTTGTTCATCAAGACATAAAAGAATTCAGATCCTAAAAAGGAAAGGATCATGACTGTCTACTTCAGAAATATTCCTGCACTAAAATCATCTTTCCTTACTTCTTACCAAAGAGTGCTGGAATTCTCCTTGTCATGCTTTAGCTGTTCAGAGATGCTAAGCAGTGAGATTGTCTTTTTAATCCAAAATACAACAAAGTGATTCAATGGTTCTTGAGGTTGCTGTAACTAGTGTAACTTGTCACATCTTTAAAGATTTTATCGTGATTATTTTGTCATTGCCCTCCTTATTTTTTCAATTATCTGGAATCATCCTGATGTCTAAAGGCTCAGTCAGGATTAAGTTTGTAATGTGTTGTACATTCTGTACAGGCACAGAATAATCTGTGTATCTGACTGTTTACACGATCCTAATGCCTCTTCCTGAAGCCTGAATTCCTGACCTGGAGCACTTTCTTTCTAAAAGTAAATATAAAATCCTAACTTTTAAGGAAGTAAATGAAAAATCTTAGGTCTTCTGATGCCAAACACCTAAGATTTCAAATTGTAAGATTGTATTGTGTGTCTTCTTTAAAATACGAGGTATTCATTTTGTTTGTATGTTTGTATGTTTTGCCTCAGCTACTTTGTTTCCAGAAAAAAGGTTTTAGGTTTTTTCATCTTTTTTTTTTTAATTTATTTTTCTTTTTTAAATTTCAAGTCATGTAAGATCCTATTTTTATGTTCTCAGTACAGCAAATGCTGAATTAAGAGCAAAGGCCTATTTGTAGGATGCATGGGATGTCCACCTTTTCTAATAGGTAAAAGACAGGTATTCAGAGAAATGGAAGTACAGAGGAGGGGGCTGGTGTCATGTTTGCTGCAGAGGGATCTATAGGTCTCAGATCTTCTTAGGTATTTAGTCAGGGTGGATGTCTTGGGGTGACTTTATGATGTATCCCATATCACCTATTCTATGCCAGAAAAATGAATCTTGTGCCTTTCTGTGCCTTTAAACTGAGCTTGAGATCGGAGAGAAAGAAAAAAACAGCCAGAGGAACTTTTTCAAAACAGTTCTGTGCTTCAAGGTCACTACTCCTGTCGGTGGTTCTTCTGCTGTGAGGAGTGCAGCTGCTGCTGCTGCTGCTGCTGCTGCAGAGAGGGGAGGAAGCACCTTTCTTGCTTTCCAGCCAGCTCTCAGCTCTGTTTTCTTCACAGAGA
>WEIV01007327.1:21260-55230 GCA_013390005.1 Calyptomena viridis | reverse complement strand
TAACCCAAAGCAGGCAAGCAGGGGAGCTGCAGAAACATGAGCACAGTGAGCCTGTGATCCATCCCTGCCTGCTCCATCCAAGTGATGGGAGCTTTGTACCAGCACCTGGCTTAGCCAGTATCAGCAAGGAATTAATACATTGCATACTGGACTTGCACGAGATGAAAGGAAAAAGGATCTGGTCCTCCTTCAGAATTTTTCTCTCTGTTCTTGTTTTCGAGACACATGCTGAAACTGTGGCAATTTCTCCTGTGTGTGGTGTACCCCATGCCTTTCACATAAATCCCTTACCACCTGCTCTGGCCTTTGCTGTTTTGTTGTATTTACATTTCATGCACCTTAAGTGTTTCTTGGGCGGGCCTGTCCATTTCTTTAACCATGGCATGTGTTTTGTGATGGTCAAACCCACCAGAAGTGGAGGAGGTAGTGCTCAACTGCTGTAGATTTGAGGGTTTTTGTAGGATGCTGCCAAGGAAAACCACTTTCCCTTCATAGGATTCAGATTAAACCAGTGAGAAATTAAGTGCTTAGAGGAAGACATTATAGAAGCATACAGAGTTCTGAACTGAAACTGCTTTTGTTTTTGTAATGCTTGAACTAATCCTGTCTGTAATAACTAACAGCCTCTTAGTGGAGACAGTCACAGGCTTCATATGCCTGTTCCTAATCTTATATCAGCATTTCACTGTGCACTGCATTATTTTAAGCCTTTGTCTTAAAATAAAGAGAAAAACGGCCATGCAAGTCATTAGGATCAGAAGGAGCCCCATGAAAATGAACAGTTCTGTGTGCCTGAGAAATTCTGGGTGGCAAATCTTTCCTGCCTCTGCATATAGCAAACCAACCTGGAGATGGCTCTACAGCAGACTGCATCCTCCTGGATGTCAAGCATGAAGCTAGAAAAGCACCACTTAGGCTAATGTGGGCATTTTCAAATAATAACCCCCCTTCCAATTCAGGTACATTTGTATGTCCTATGGGATTTTGAAATGTAGAGGATCCAGACCCATCAGAACAGTGCTGTGTCCTTCTTGTCAGTAGGCTGAGGGATTATGGCCTGATCTTATCCAAGACACTCCAAGAATGTGACACTGTAGGTGGGAAGGTCCTGTGATTCCCAAAAACACTGCTCCGTAAGACATACTTTTGCCATCGTGATATATATTACTCTCCCTGTGTTTTTGGCCCGACTCCTAAGGAGAGATGAGGTCCTTGTGTAGATTATTTGTTTTCTTACTGCAAAGCCAGAATGATATTATCAGCTGGATTATAACTGTGCCTTATTTATTTGTTTGCAGGATGTGGAGTGTATTTCACCAGCACTGAAGGTCGCATTGTCTCTCCTAACTACCCTAGTCAGTATGATAACAACCTGAACTGCAGTTATATCATAGATCAGGGACCACAGTCACTGGTCATCCTAGAATTTGAGACTTTTCATTTGGAAGGTAACTGGTTCTTCATAATTTCAATATGTATTATGAAGTGTAACTTCTTATTTGAAAACATAAAAGCCTTCTATCATGGAAAATCATAGATGGTTAAATTTGCTGGTCCATTCAGAAAATCTTTTACATACAAACACAGAGATAGTTTCCAGGGTTCAGTTTTGAGTCACTGAGGGCTTCCAGAAGAGTGAAGTTAGATCTCATCTGTTAAATAACTTGCAGCAATGAAGTTGAGAATTTGCCAGGTTCTTGGAGTATAACAGTGACTATGGCTAATCTGGATCTTTGTTCCTGCCTTTTTTTGCTGTTGAGCCTTACAATCCTTTTGATCTTAAGCCAGCTGTTCTGCTTTTCAGTGCTTCTGTTCCTTAAATGATAAAATAGATAGAAATATACTCAGGTGTTTTACAAGGATGTAGGAACATAGAAATGTGAAACTAGGTGAAAGACTACAGCAATGGAAAATGTTGTCACCTATATATACCCATCAAGAAAAGTCCTTCTTGCAATTGTTAAACTTCACAGCATTTAGCCAAGAAATAATAGGTTTAATATCCTAAAACTTTCTATTCCTAAAACTTTCTCAATTTTGATAGGATCAAATTTGTATGGGTGGAGATGCCATGATAACATAGAGGAATTAGTATGTCCAAACCCCTTGTGTAGAATCATATATTTTGAGGCCATTTCAATCTAGTTGCATTGAAGTTACCCAGACAAAGAGATTTTTGAGTAATATTTTATTAAGCTGGGTAGTGTGATTTGAATTTTTCTTCAGAGTGAACAATAAAATCAGAAAATCCACAGCTTTTTTTTTTCCTAAGTTTCCAAACTAATTTGATTTCAAAAATATTCTGGTCCAAACTTAATTTAGGTCTGAGACAAAGATTTGATTTGGCTGTAATTTTATCTGAAATATTTTTTTTAATCCCCTAATACAAACCACTGCTTTAAGTTTTTTTTTTAATAAAATATAAACCACAGAAATCAGGTAATTTCTTCACATGGAATACATTATTATTTAGCAGACACACTAAGCATTAGGCTGCATCAGACTGCGCCAATTTTGACAATTCTCTGAGTGTATTACTGATCTGTATGGTATCTGTGCATTCAGTTAATTTATAAATTGATTCAAGACTTTAGTATCAAGAAGATTAAAGCAAAGAAGTAAGTGACACAGACATAATAATAAAAAAGCTAGACTTAAATAAATACTAAAAATATTCCACTTCTTGGAGGGAATTTTGTTCCTTAGGCTACACCAACTAAAAGTCCTTAGTCACATGAAAGAACTGTAGATATGAGCTAAAGGACATCTGCTTAGCAAAGATGAAGTATGACACTCTCCAGTAGTTAATTACCAATATTTTTCACACAGTATTAAAATACAACCCTGTAGTAAAGAAAAACTGCTTGTGTTTAAATTGCAAAGAAGATTGAAGCTACTATCTTACAAACTATCATTGTAGAAGTAAAAACTTCTTCAGCAGTCTCACTGAATATATTTAGCACATGTGCCTAATGGTTTCCAGTGGGAATTCCCTTAGTTCTTTTGCAAAGGCAGGACAACGTTCAGCAGCATCTGTTAAAAACATTTCTAGCTATTCCATATGCAAGGAAGCAATGCACTTGCTTAGATTGTTGTTGAGTGTGGCCTTTAAAATTTTAACTATGTTAAAACAGATGTTCTGGATTGGGTTTTAAAGTTTAGCTACATGTCCAATTAACATAATTTACCTATTTGACCTCTCAAAAGAAATCAAATTGATTTTTTTCCATGGTTGTTTAGTAAAGAAATGAAATATCTAAAATAATGCCTGTAAGGCTTACATATCTCATTGACTTTAACTGGTTGAGATATCTTTTCTAGAAAATTAGAAGGCAGAAGGTAATTGTCTATACTGCAGTGACACACTGCTATGAAGTTGAATGACTTCATGGGTTAGTCACAGATCTCTGCTGTAGAATAGTTTATGATTTCAGTTATGATGAGACACCTCATTCTAAAGTTCTACTCCAAATGAGGAAGTTAACCCACAACTGCATTATAGTGTACTATGAACATGACATATATGTACTAAGTATTAAATATGTAATAAGCACTAAATATAGCAAATAACAGCAAGAGAAAACTGGAAGAAACTGCACTGGTTGATTTTGTGATCAAAATTTGACCTGTCTGCTTCCTGATAGGTAGAAAAATTTTTATCTCACTTTGACCCCCTGAAAATAGACATCTAATTTAGATAATCATCTAGATTCATCTTCTCCTATAATGAAGTGAAAAGTACTTTAAACTCAGAATGAAATGTGTTGTACAGGTGGAATGAATTGCCTTCTGAAGGCCTCTCTCTTTACCCATTGAAACCATAGGCAATAACTTACACAAGTTGCCACTTGCTTGTTGTAGTACCACCTGCATTGTTGTGCTTAGTTATGTTATGAAGAACCAAACAAATAGGTTTGAGTTTGTTTTCTCAGCACAGTTCTGCAACAGTGATAAATGTCATCTTCCAACTGTCCACCCTCCTTGGATCAAAGGTTACACAAAACATTAGAATTAGTAAAAACCTTAGTAGGTAAAATACTTAATCACAACTGGTTTTGTGTACATAAGCTTTATTCAGATGAACATCCCTACAAATGCACCTCTAGGACAGGTATGGTAGTGTATTATTAAATGGCTGTAATACTCTTCAAGTATGAGTATAACATCCAATAAAGCCTGAGTCCCAAATAATGGAAAATAGGGAAAACGGATGTAGCCATTCTGCAATATCTGCTTAGGATTCTGTAGTATTTGTACTCTGTGCATACAAAACTACCGCTTTGTGTTGATACTGAAAAATGTTTGACCTGAAAAATGTTTTAATAACTTGTTTATTTCTCTTTTTCTTTTTAAACATGCGTCTGTAATTTTGCAATCTGGGATAGGGTCACAGCTTTATTTTGGAATCTGCTCTATCTGCTTTCTCAGTTGTTACTAGGCAATTCAGAAAATAGACTAGTTTTGCAATAGATTATTTTGAAAGAGAATATATATGAGAAAGACTTGTAATTCCTTGCTTTCAAAACAGTATCTTTTGCTATGAAGCTGGTTAATGTATACCCCATTGGGTATATTTCTGCATAATATTTTTTCTACATCAGTAATTACTAATTGTATTGCCATTTATACCAGAAGCTGAAGTTGTGAACCAAAATCTTATTGTTCTAAGCTTTATAAACTTTAAACAAAAAGACAGGTTCTATCTCAAAACTAAATGAAGCAATCTATGCCCATAGACAAAAAGATGGAAAGAAGAAATTGATCTTAGTGATCAGATAGTTAGAGGCCCAGATTTAGTCAAGGTTTTTGTGCAGACATTATATCAAATGAATGGTTTTATGGAGAATAATGAGACTGGACAGAAATGTCTGCTAAATGGAAAGGACACTACCCAAAGACATATTTCAAAATGTAGTGTAAGGACATTCGAAGCTCTTATCATGTGAACTTTGGAGGCAGGAGTCAATGGTACCAAGAGATGATAAATGGAACTGCAGATAGATAACAAAAGGCCTTGAAAGCAAATGCATGCAGCAATGCAAAGAAACAGGGATATGTTCATCATGTCAGGCCAAATAAATGATCTCTCCAGACGTATTTGGAAGAAATACTGTCAAGGTTAGACAAACAACTAGTACAGTATCCATGTTGGAAAAATCTCTATTTCTCAGGTGGGAGTCATAGCTATGTGGAAGGATAGGAGTTTATCTTAAAGATAGTACTGGAAACTTATGGAGTCATCAGCACAGAGAGAGCAGTTGCATGTGCCCTTGCAAATGAGATTATAGGCAGCTAATGTGGAAATAAAGAGAGACAGGAGAGAAGTTATCTCATTGAATCCTCATGGATGAATCAGAAGAGAGGATATAGTAATACCAGAAGGATGAGCAAAAGCTCTTAGTAGACAAAGTTTTATGAAGAAAAACAGTGCTGGCTATGTGAAAAGTGCCTGTCAGCACAAAGAGGATGTGGGTCTGACATCTGGCTAAGAACACATCTCTGGAAACTCATGAAAGCTGTTCCATTGTAGTGTGAGAGACAGAAACTGGTCTAGAAAAGATCTAAGATTATATGATTAGAAGAAATAAACCACAGAGAAGAATTGCTGATGATGTGCTGAATATGTGTAGAGGCTGAAAGTATGACATGAGGAGAATCTGAGGTTGGGGATTATTTACAGAATAATGCATTTAGTATTGTGAGAAATTAAGGAAAGTGTAAACAAGAGAATGAGTTACAGGATAGAGATCAAACAATCATCAGTCTTGCCAGGATTCATGAGTCATAACTGATACTGGTCCAAACAATGAGAATTCAAAGTTAGAAATTAAGCCTTTTGCTCACAATCCTACATCAACCCTCTTATTTTTTCCAGTGCAACAGTAGGCTCAGCATCAGTCCTGTTAAATTTAGATAATTCCCTATTAATCCTTTGCAGTTTAAGTAACCACTCTATTATTGCTAACAGGTCACTAAACATGATAACTCAGTCTCCACAGACATGTGACTCCCTGCTTCCACTAAGCCCGTAAATGATGAAAAAGACAAAGAACACATCAAGTTATTTTTCAACCATAACAACTAATGAAGCTAATTTTTCAGTAGGTGTGTTTTTCACTGACAGCATTAATCTGGCTTTCTTGCATAACCCATGTGGCTCTCTTCTTGCTCCCACCAAACATCCCTTGGTGGTATGTAAAGGTACCAGCTTGGGTACTTTGTCCCCATGCTTACGGCTCCCAGCTGGGCAGGGAGGTGGTGCCATGCCTCTGACCTCCCAGGAAACTGGTGGCTGATGTTTGGCAGGTTCCAGCTTCTTTGGGGACATTCCTCTGGCACTCTAACTCAGCTACTGAACTACATGAAAATTATATGAACTAAATATTTTTGAGACCTCTTCCCTCAGCTGCAAACAGTGAGGTGTCTAGAAAGTCCAGTAGGTAGGGCAGGGAGTCAGGGAAAATTGCTCATTTCTCCAGAAACCAAAGTGCAAATGAGAAACTTGAAAACCAATGGGAAAATAATAATAGAGTGCTAAACTCTCAGTTTTTGTGTTTCTTAGTGCTTTTTTTCACTCAGATTAATGTCTGCACTGATTTCCCCCCTAAAGCAGATTGCTTTTGAAAAGTATTGCAAGATTAAATTTACTTTTTTTTTGGTCTTCTGATTCAAGCTGAAGAATCTGGGTTTAGGTACTTGAAAGTTTGAGGAAAGTCAGGGAGAAAGAAGTGAGCTCTGAAACATGCTTGTGGACAGACTATTTTTTCATTTTCCAAAAATCTCACTCATAACAATTTAATATTCTCTGCCTGAGTGCTGACTTCTGCATTAGGAGAAAGAAATACCAGGTAGTTAGTTGCCTGTAAGAAAAGATGCATTGCTTTTATCTGCAGAGGAGATCCATGCTTTTGTTGGGTGCTGTCACCTCCTCACAGATGGCATTCATTCAACTGTGAACTCCCACAAACTCAAGGTGCCCGGAGCCTTTTCCAGATCATAGGATGTGTTGAATGAGACAAGTCTGATTTCTTATATACGAGGTCTCTTTGCCTTTTTCTGCCTCAGTTTTAATACATGTTATAAACTGTCATTTGCTTCCTCAGCAAGCAAATGAGATCCTGAGATCCCTGGAAAGGAAAATAATACAAAATTCAGTTCTTATCCTGTGTGAGGTCTATATACTTGCAGCTCAGTAGATCATATGTAAAATATGCTGCTAAGACTTGTGCATTTTATGTCCCTGCAGCCCCAGCACTCCTGAGCAGAGCTTGTCTTTATGATGGAATAAACATCTTCAGAGGGATGAGCGTAACTGCACATCCTCTCATCACCCTCTGTGGTAACGAGCTCCCTGCCCCAGTCACTGTCTTTGGACCTATGCTGCTCAACTTCTACACAGACTCCCACATTGTAGGCTTTGGATTCCAAGCAAGATACAGAACAATTGGTGAGTATACACTGTCCTGTGTTTTAGATGGTAGAAATATTCCAGCTGGATAATGGTTCAGTGTAGGAAATGTACCTTATTTTGGGAATACCTTAGATGGATGTAGATGGATCATTTTCACTCTGCTCTTGCCCAAAACAGCTCTCAGGACCAGGATAGGGGACTGTTTGGAGCATGTTAACATGCTGACTGATGTGTTACCTCACACACAATTCTCATTTCAAGACTTTACATAGGACCAAGTCAGGAACTGAAGACTTTTTCTTTGCTGTAGAGAAGAAACACAACCATTTTTGAAGGTGGCTGGTTTGGGGGTTTTTTGTTTGGTTGGGTTTTTTTGCATTGTTTAAAGAGAAACATCACTGGTTTATCCCATAGAGGAGAATGGTCTTATTCTCAGTTATGCTAAAACTACATTATACCATACAAGAAGCAGAACAGGACCTTAAAATGGACACAGCTATATGCCTCTATCTGATAATAGAGGCAGTGCCAGGTATTAATGTAAATAAAAACTGGGATATAGATATAATTTTAATAACTATTTTCACCAAAGCTTTTTTTGTCATTCACATGAGATCTCTTACATTTTAAAGAGGAAATGTGAATTCAAAACAGAAGCTTCTAACTGAGTTTAGAATTTTCATCTGCACAAATATATATATCCCAAAAGATTGATTTTATTTTTAAAACCAATTTTAATATTTTCTAGATTTAACTGGTAGAGACTAGTTTTATGTTTGAAAGCATAATTTTCTAACTGCAAAATGTGGGTTTGTAACTTTGATATTTCCCCTAGTGCATTCCTCACGTTCAAAGCCACAACAAGAAAGCATAAGGCTAAATTCTTTTTATGAAATGAATGCCCTGATACAGATTAGACAGCGGGAATGGCACTGAGAAATGAAAATGTGCAGTTACTCATGGAAAAGACCTTCATAATTCACTCAAGTCAGTTGCTGCTATCTGACTTGTGACTTCTGACATTTGAGAAAGATGACTGCAGCCTTATTAGCTTGTTGTTGTATACAAAGCAGATTCTGGCAATTAACATTCCTCTTCCCCTCAGTTGTATTGTTTGCTGAAAAAAAATGAAAAAGGCTCCCTGCTCCTGGCATACAATAATGCTAATTCTTTATCCTCCCAGGTCCTGTCCTTTATCAACAGTGCTCCAGGCTGCCAGGGGCTCTGAATCCAGCAGCACCCTGTACGGGACTGCCTTTGTTAAGGTGGTGGCCTGGGCAATGGCATCTTCTTTAACACGTGAAAAACTGTGTGTGGCTTTGAGCTATAAATCAACAGGATGCAGGGAAACATTTTTTTTTTGCTAAGGTTAAGATTATAAAATAAAGACTGAAGCTAACAATGGAGATTAGAGTTGGTTTTATAATAGTTTTTGTTCCCTGAAGCACTGTAGCTGGGAACAAACATTAGCTACATCCTGACCTCATCTGCATCCATGGTGTGAAACCCTGAGAAGCCAAGCAGTGCCTTGAATTTACAGTGCAAAGTTTAACTTGCTTCTCAGCCAGAAAGTGAGTATTCAGTCCTCCAGCTCAGCCACCCCTCACTGCTGGCAAGTCCCAGCACAAGGTGAGGTGAGGAATGGGTTAGTGAAACCTGTGGACTCCTCTATGCCTCTATGTGCAGAACAAATGCTACAGTAATGCCTCAGCCCTGCTGGGATGTTGACAGAAGATGAGGCTCTGCATATAGTTCTTCCAGAATAGTCTGAGGCAGGGCTGTGAGTGCAATTCTGGCTTCTTAAAGGCTCCCATGGGACCAGGGTCTGGATGAAGGAAGGCCTTTGCCCACATATCAGCCAGGCTTCTCTTGGCAAGCTAGAACAAGTGCAGAGCTATTGTAGACACACCTCACTCAAACTGCTGCATGGGGCACCTGCCCCATCCTACTGCTCCTTGGTCCTACTGCAGGACACTTGAAATCAGGCTCAGTCTTTTACTGTGCAGACACAGAGCCATTGGCACTGGGTATGGACCAGTAACAACCCATTACTTCTGTGCTGACTAGTCTTCCACTGCAAGGCACAACGTGATAGACATCTCCACATTTTACAGTTCTAGGCACAACAATGAAAATTGCTCCTAATTATCAGGAGCTTTTCTTTCCTCACAGGTAAACCCCTTCAAGAAACATCAGAATTAGGACAAAACTAGTATTGAGACACTAATCACTCCTTTTTCTGTTTCCCTACAGCTTGTGGTGGCATTTTCAATTACTCTGGTGGTGTTATCAGCAGTCCAGCCCATTCAGTTCTTGATTACCCCAACAACATGAACTGCTCATACCACATCACAGTTGGAAATGGCAAAGTAGTTGCCCTCAAGTACGTAACTGAAGTTCAGCTTGTCATTAAGGCGACAGGGAGGTCTCTGATTCCCATTAAAGACAGCAATTATTGACAATTTTTTCTCTGTCTTTCTTTTTCCAAGAGCAAAGCTGAACTAAAATGAGAAATGGCTACTGAAATGGCTACTACACTTTTATCATTCTCCCTTACAGACTCCCTTACATCTTTCTCTTTATTTATGTGCAAAACAAATTTAAGTTTCCACTTTGGTTACCAAGAGGACTAATACATTGTAAAAATGCAGCTCTTGCATTTTTGTTAAATCCTGTCAGTTTTTGTGGAGTTATAAGACTCCTATGAGTTTATACAAGAAAAATAGTAATCCTTTTAGAAGACTGGTATTAGTTTTAAAGTCAAAGTAATAATACCCACCCAAAAAGAATATACTTCTGAGTGCATGCTGTCTTGCCTAAGAGAAGGATATGGTTGCCACAAAATCTTGCCACTGAGGAATTAAAAAAAAGATACATTCTTCAATCATATATATGCTGATTGTGAATTAAGAGAACATTTCCCAGCTAAGCAGAAGACCCAGCTGGTCTGCACTCTGTGCCTCCATTTTATATTGCACAAGGGAGGCCTGGTGCTTCACAGAAAGATAAGGTGTGCTGACAGCTTGCCTTGAAAGAGGCCCAGTGGGTGAGGGTCCCAATTTCTTTGAGGCTGGTTGGCTGAAGTGTTTTGCCATGCAGTTAATAGTTCTCCTTGTTTGTTCCTGAAGAGACTTGTTTTGTCTGTGTATGGCTTTGGCTATTGCTAGTACTTGAACCTTTCCTCAGGCACTAAAACACATATAACACGGGAATAGAAATGAAAATGTGATACCTAAAGCTCTCACTGTGTTTTACAGATTTAACAGCTTCCAGCTTGAAATATCTCCCTCCTGCTACAAAGATTATGTGGCAGTATATGATGGCTCAGATACACATGCTCCTCTCCTCGGGAAATTCTGTGGCTCAGAACTGCCTCCCAATATTAAGAGCTCCAGTAATGACTTGTTCCTGGTGTTTAGCACTGACTTCTATGGAGCAGACAGGGGATGGAAGGCATCTTTCAGGGAGACCTTAGGTAAGCATATTATCTGAGTCATGACCCCAAGAGTCTGCTGGTAAGTAATTTCTTTTGGTGAGGAGCAGCTGTAATCTACCTCACTAGAGGTGCTGGAAGCAGAAAGCTGTTTCTGATTCTGTGAAAATTGAGTGAACTAAGCTAAATACTGGGCTTATGGGATCCCTGCATTCCAGTCTGGTTCTGAACAGATTCCTTTCACTCTTTGCAACCCTTTTCCTACCTCTCTGAAGTCACAGGCATTTCTTGGGTAACTGAAGGCTTATTAACACCCAAAGGTCTCTCTTTTGGAGGAAATATTGCAATACTTGAGAATTTGTATTCTTCTGTAGCCAAAGGTTGGTGGTGTGCTAAAGATGCCTCCTTTCAACTGATCCTCGATTTCCATTTCCTTTCAGTTCACCTCACACCTTTTTAAGAACTAAAGTCTTGAGGTCAGTTAAGATCGTGGTTCCCCTCCCAAGCACCACTGTTCTGATTTCTGCTAATTTGCAGGATCATTCTGCTTAGCTGGCTGTAGCATAAATGGGATCATACTAAGTAGGCACTGGATGTTAAATGTTTTGATGGACACAAGAGTAAGGGGCAAAGCTTGATTATTACCTCAAAAAGCAGTCCAAACTCAGTAGCCTATTTTTAAGATTAAGGTGTAAAAGGAGGTTTTTATCCTTTTTTAACATATGAATTGTTTCAGGGAAGGTAAACAACATTTTACATTTATTACATGTAAATTGATTTCATGTCATCTCTACTAGTTTCCTGTGTAATTAACTGCATGGGTTTTGTGATCTAGAAAGAAGTAATTGTCCAGTTTAAAAAGCTGGCACTCAGACAGATCAGAATGAAAGGCCTTTGTGGCAATAAAAACATAGTCTTCTGCTGAGTCATTGAATCCCCTCCCTGCCCCTAGCCAGTGACTTTCGCATTTGATACAGTCTGAGAAAGTATTTACAGATAAGGAAAATAGCTGGTTCTACTTGGCTTTGCCAAGAAAAATATTCCCACAAAGCCTCATGGTTATTACTATTATTAACTCTTCCTTTGCCTCACAACTAAGTAATTGCTACAAGGATCTTTAAGACAACTCTTGTGAACTGTATTTCAGGTAACGTAATGTTGCTTCACATGTTGCTGTCTTTAAACTCTGAGGTATCAGATGTTATAGATCCCCTGCAGCCTGGGTTCATGTTTCCAGGGTGAGATCATCAATTGTTCTTCCTTTTGACATTTAGCTGATTTTTTTTAGCCACTGACTTTAGATTTATTTGTGCAACTTGTCAGATATTCTCTTTAAACACACAAAAGAACACAAGCCAAGCTCTTCAAGTCAGTACCATGCCTGCTAATTTCCAAAGGTGAGGAGAAGCCTTTTATGAATAAACTTTGACATCTATTAAGCTACATTTTGGAAGGACATTTCTGGAGGCTCCCAAGGAAAGAGATGTTATGATTTTGCAGGAGTTACTCAGGAGCAATGGAGTTGCAAGTTATAAAAAATGATGGAGATGTGGGTTGCATGATGAAGAGCCCATGGTGGTGAGATGCTTAATGGTAGGTCTTCTTTCTTCATTGTGGGAAGCAAGCCACAGGGGCTAAACCACACAGCCATTAGCAAGGATCCTGGCAGTCCCATGCTAGTGCAAAATGGCCAAAAAGTAGACAAATATATTATCAGAGGAAAAAATGAGTCATATCCTATAAATGTTTCCAGTTTGGCTTGCCTCAAAAATAGAGCCAGGAAAATCTGTGACACATCTTTGTACTATGAGGTCTGAGATTACGCTTCAAATGAAAGAGAATAAAACCATGATCTAAAAGCCTGTTATTCTACATGATGCTGTAGAGAAGCTCACTTATGTCTTTCAAAAGATAAAATCCATGCGGTTTTATAAGACTGCAAATGCAATCAGATGACAATTAATAATGATAAATCCCTTGAATAAGGAAGATGGTATCTGTAGAGAAACAAGAAGTCTCATTCTCTGTTGGATGACAATGAGGACATTATTCTCTAGTTACCTCAGGGAAGCACAACTGGATAACATAATTATTGGTCTCTGTTTCATGTTGTGAGTGACCCTGATTATGTATTGGAAAGAGCAGAAACAGTACATTGTTTCTGTTTGTAGTAAGCGAAACTATTTCATTTCCCCACAAGCTCTTCCAATTTCTTTCCTGATCAGGCTTCTCTTACGGGCACTGAAAATATCCAGGGTTATCCAGGCACTCAAAGAGTTAAACCCTGGAATTTCTGTAGAAAAGCATGCTCTATTTTTATTACAACAATTTGTTTGCATCACTGATCCTGCACCCACTAGAATATTCAAAGTCCCCTCAGTAATCAGAAAAGAGACTAACAGACAGTATGAAATAGTGTTAATTTGACAATACAGCAACATCTCACCTTTCTTGTCAAATGTCTTTTCTTTCCACATGCTGCCCCATACATTGTGCAATATAATGTTAAGTGCACATTTCAAAAGCAGCACTTTTTGTTATAATCCACTCTGTAAATGGTGTGTTCAAGGCAGTGGAACACATGGTCCTTGTGGTGTGGTTCAGAGGGTTTATCATTTCACTAATTCTGCTGCTAAGTTGGCACACTTATCAGCCTCATTTTTTGAATTGTTTGCACATGGTGGGCCGGGCTGAGTGGAAGATCCTAGACTGCTTCAAGTGTTAGATTTATGGAAAGGCAGACTCCTCTTAGTTACCACTGACCGTTTTTCTGCCTCTGTTTCCAGTAAAATGAGAATTATACCTCCTTTCCACAGTGAGCATGTGCTCCTCTAGGCAATCAATAAAAGGACGAGAAGAGAGAAATCAATATCAGCTTAAGGCATTTGGTTACACGAGATGTCTCTGTGAAGGAAGGAAAGCTAAGATCTCTCCCCAAAGAATGAGGTCTGCATGTACTGAGCTTGTGACTTGTCCAAAGATCTACTGATTATCTCTTGAGCTCTAAGGGAAGATCTGAGCTTTTCAGCTGACCCTGGCTGGCAGGGACAGAGCCTGCACAAAGCACAAATAGTACTTTGGTGATAAACGGAGATTCTGCCTATTCCCATTCAGTAGTGGGGTGACCCTCTCACCTCATCTGTGATCCCTCTGGGACTTTTGATATAAAGGCTAAGAAAACATATAAGGGTTTGGTTTTTTTTCTTGCTTTTGAAGAGTCAGCAATGCCTGTTGAGAGATGTAGCTGTGACCTTACTAACAGCAAATCATTTCTCCTTGAAAGCTCATGTACATAGCTCCATTGTCTCAGTAATGAAAAATACATCACATTCTAAACTATTGGAGAAGGATAGAGGGGTTTTCTGAAATACAGGTCTGTTTATTGAGCCTGTCTAGGGAAGCCACATGAATTTACAACAAGCAAAGTGTTGCACGCAATTAGGACTAAGTCATAAAGTTCTTACTGAGCTTTATTCACACAAAACAGGTAAAACTGCAACAGACTTGGGACAACAGAGAAGGTGGGATGGAAGAGGGGAGGAAGATTGCCTGCTTTTTCTCTACTGCCCTAAATTCTGCTCGATTTTCAGCTGTGGCCAGCTTTTTCCCCCCCTTTTTTTTATACTATCTTCTGTGAGCATACAGGAGAAATTCAAGTTTATGCTTTGTGAAAGAAGAGCATCATACTGGAGGAATGCCAGTGTCATCCCTTGTTTGCATTACCTTGGGACTTACAAGCTCATGGGCCACAATTTGTCTGCAGTAGCACAGCACAGGCAGAATAAAGCAACAATCTGCTGTCACAAAGAGATTATGATTTAAAGACAAGATGAAGAAAACCAGATGGATATAGACAGGCAAGAAGAATAGTGTGGCAACAATGAGAAGACTAGTGCTTTCGGCTCTAGGGCAGGAGAAGTGTCTCCAAAACCTTTGGCAACCATTAGACTGTTGGAATGTTAAGTGCTGAAACGCCCTGCCCTCTGCATTGTCCTTAGTTTGCTCAGTTTTTCCCTCAAGGATCTCTCTGTTATTTTTATTCAAATGAGCACTTCTATTGAATGAATATTAATCATTTTACATAAGGAAAATATTCATAAGCAAGCAGAGTTTAGAAGAAAAATAGTTGGAAAATTAATCTTCCCTGATATACCAGAAAAGGGGTAAATTACATAAATAATCTAGTATGCATATAATAGAAATAGATTATAATCTATATGCTATTCTTCCTGATCAGATGATCTGTAACTTACTTGATAAATCACCCAGACATATCTGCCTTCCCTTATTCTATTTGCTGTGTATTGAATGACTTACTTCCTGTCCAGGATAAAATACACTAACAGGTTTACTGTTATGCTCTCCCCTAATGAAATTAAAGTTTACTTTTTAAAAAATTGATGCAGTAGAATCTCACAGCATTTTAATTCTATTTTGCCAACAAAAGAAAAAAAATTGCTTAATTTAGTTCTAAGTCCTGTTCTGCTCTGCAAACAGAAACCATGGCTCACTCTACCTGCAGTTTTGACATGCAGCATTTTGGAAGTGCTCAGCATGCACAGTTGCTGTGGATTCTTTCTGGACTGTTCAGAACTGCTGAAAAAAATCTGAATGCACAATATAAGGTGTAAAATATTGGTTTGGTTATTTTACTGCGTAGGACAGGGCTAGGTGTCTTTTTGTGAGTCATTTCTAAGTTCTCACACCACCAACAGTTCATTGCACTGATTTATGTAAATAGTGCTGGCACCTGCTGTAGGTGGCACCAGGCACCTACACTGACAACAATAACAGTTGCAGTTATGGCCTGCTATCTGATTCCTCAAAATTTTTCTTCCTCCAACAAAAAAAATCTTAGAAAAATGTGTCCTTGACTGTGGCATGTGAATGCTGTTCCATTTTATCATGCAGCAGTGACTGGCAGAGATTTCACAGCCCATTAGGTCTTTTTTCTAGGGGTCTATGTCAAGGTATCCAACCTGAACTTGGAACCTGGTGCTGCAGAGGGTCTAGTGAGAAACTAGACTGGTATCAGCTCAAAAAAACTTAAGAATATGAACTTCATCTGGCTGTGTTTGTGAAATCCTGCTAAAGCAGGATACTGGGGCTTTGCAGTCCTAAATGTCACTGCTAGTACCATTGCTAGGCCAGCAAACCAGTCAAAAAACCTTTCCATATAAAGGCTAGGCTGTGGACTAAATAGGGCCCTGTGCTTTGAAAGGTCTTCTGAAATGTTGCAGGCTCTGTGGTCAGGGCTGGCACTGCTGCCACGGCCCTGCAGCCATGCAAAGTCACGGTGCCAGTACAACAATTGCCAGACATGGGAACAGATCAGCTCCTCTTGCAAAGGTTTACCAACCTTCAGTATCAGCCATGAGACAAAGTAGAACAGTACAGTTCCTCCCTCCAGCCCTGTCTTTCTGAGCCTTACTGTTTGAAGCCACAATCCAAAGAAGCTACGAGATAGTTATTACTGCCACAATTAGTCCAGGCACTCTTCTGCAATAGAAAGAAGACCCATCAGGAAGGAAGCTTTAGTCTTGAATGGGTTAATCTTTGTGTATCCTGGTCTCTAGATCAGAACAGAGAGAAGTCTTGAGTTCCCAGAGATGCTTCTAGGTAAAACCAAATGAGATTCAGAAATCTGAGAGGCAATTTTCATTACCATTCAAGCAGAATTAGAGCAGTTCTTTGAACTTTGCTGCCTTCTAGTAGCCATTTGGGGTGCTCGTTTGTTAAGAAGGGAAGGGCAGCAAAATTATTTTGTTGTTTTGAAATGTCATTGGTTTAGCTGATTCTAACAGATTTCAAACTATTCAGTAGACTCCCTTACATTGCACCCATACCTGTATAAATTAACCTTACTCCTGGCTGTGCTTCAAAGGCAGGCACTTCAAAGACTTATCTTCATCTTCATTTCATATCTAGAGGGTATAACTCTTAACAGAGAAACATATGCTTGGTCTCTGCTGTAATGATTTTTATTTGCCGTAAGGAATCTTCAATTACTTCTTTTCTGAATGGTCCTTCAGCCTTTTAGTTTTCATTAATGCTTCCTACCAAAAGCAATTAGTGATGACAGTGTGTGCCCTAGTTCTTCTGATAATTTGTGTTCTCTGGCAAGCTGTTTATAAGGATGACAAGATTGCCATCTGATTTATGATGACCTTATGATTTGTATTTTAGATAACAAACCAGAAACTGAAATAACACAGTCAGCCATATAGTTGGTCCATCTGCTGACATACAAATTGTTCTATAAGGTACACTTCTCATTACTTTAATCAAGTTTAGCTTTTAATATGTAAGTGTCTATTCTAAAAATCAACAGGCTTCTTAGTCCCAGATTTTGCCTAAATTTTAGATACATTTTTTTCTGACTGTTTTAGCCAGTGATGAATATCATTCCATTAAAGATCACTAGCAGGCTGGATAGCTACTCTTTGACCTTGCTGATTTTTAAAACTTTGTATTGTGTCCTCACTAAAATGCAGTGCAATAGTGTTTCTGTTAGCACGAGCTCTCTCCTGTTAAGCAGCTGGTTCTTCATTTACTTGTGGATGTTCCCTTGATCTACACAGCTTCACTATTGTGTAACTTCTAGTGGCTGCAATCAGATGTAACATTGATCAGTACTGAAAAGCACCAAGATGGATAGATTTTTCAACAAGGGCTGTTCTTCATTTGGCTTGGTGCAGGGCTACTTGATATCTGTTCAGCTTCCAGTCTAGCCATTATTTATAATGTACTGTCCTGTAAGCATCTGATTCTATCCCAGCTAAGCAGGCCAGGCATTGTGAAAGCAAATGATGAAACCTGATCTTTATTAACTATAAATCACACTTTCAGTTATTTATCTCCCCTTAGATGCTACTGCTGGCTATACTATACTAGCAAGAATTAATTTTCTGATAATGAGGATTTGGCCTGCTTCTTTCTCTGTCAGGTCCATTTCATGTGCTGTACACACAGCTTACCCACATCTGTATTTTTTGTCATCTGAGCTGTTTTTATAGCTGCACAGCTAACAGTGAAGTTCACCACTGCAAAGGTCCAGTCCTTTGCTATTCAAAGAAAGGATGATCCAGCAGCACCGAGAGCCTTCCTGTTGTGTGGCTCTGTGGCAATTCCTGTTGCCATGGTCTGACAGGCATCTCTGCAACTCTAACTTTAAAAAAGGTGAAGGAGAGCTTTGTAAGTGTCTGACCCACATAATAGCCCGGACTCAGTATTGCATGGCTGATTATGACCTATGACTGCTGTTCATATTCTTAATGTTATGTTTACTAGATGGTGTCCAAAATGCTGAGCAGGAAACGGCTCCAACAAGATTGTTTCAGGGAGACTGAATAAATCTTGCAGAAGGGTGAATACAAAGGAAAATAAGGTGACACTGCAGTCTTAGGGCCCAGGCACTCTCCTGTCTGACATTTTCCTCCTCCCTAGGCTAAGTAAGAATGTGATTTATTATTCGCATTTCCCCTGCTGTTCTCACCTTCTGCAGTGGCATTTGAATGAACACAAACACTTTTCCAAGTTTCCAACTTCATTAACTGCCTGCAAAACTGGACTGTAATCTGTTAATTTCTGGCTTTTTCACTTTGTAATAAGTCTCTTCTGTTAATTTTTAGCTACAGCAAAAGCAGGAATCACATGTTGTTAAGATTTTGGGTTTAAGCAAGAACTTCTCTGCAGGGTGGGGTTTTTCCGGCTTTGGTTAGTAGAGCAGGACGACATTTAGCCTTAGTCACTCTGACTTAACCATTACAGTCTCGCAAGACAGGGCTCTCTCCAGCCCCGAGTTAACTGATGCAATCCTGATGCTTGGATGATGATTTTTTACCAGACTGATATTTTGTAATACTGTAGCTCAAGTATGGCAGTTTTATATGTCTGAAAAGGTATCAGCATATCAAGGTTAAGTCACTGACTGTGCCAGACAGGCATATTTTACACATGCAGATGAAATTCTGAAACTCTGCTTATGTTGCTTAACCACAGCTGTGCTTGATTTATTATTGAATCCTCATAAGTGGATTTGCTTTGGGAGACAACAGGCTGCTTGCAGTTACTGCCTTGCTCTGTGCAATTTACAAAAACTCTTTCTCAGACCCCAAAACAAGGGTATAAACCATATTTTATTTGAATTCTTGTGTTAAGTAAGTGGCCAGGAGACCCCATGGAAACGGAGGAAGTAAGTAAATAAATTGATCACATTTACTAGCCCAGTCCAACCTCTGGAAATCAAACTATTAAATGAAAAACAAAACAAAACAACAAACGACAAACAAACAAACAAACCCCCACACAATCAAACAAAAAAAAAAAAACCACCCACCAGCCCTTCAGATAGTCTGTATTTTTTGCTCATTTGTAATTCGATGCAATAAAGAGGTTCTAGTAACTTCTAATAACTGCTTTTCTCTAAAGTTAATTTCTTTCAATGTTACTGACATTATAGGGTCTGGATTTTCACAGCACATAAGTCCGGAACTTAGCCTTGTCTGTGGGATCCAAATGAAAAACAGCCTGCATTTCAGAGAGGTTGTAAGTTCCCACCAAGCAAAACGCTTCCAGAAGTCCCTTTTAGATAGATTCGTGAATATGAGTCTGAGTCTCAGCGTCAGGCTGCCAAATTCAATCCCCCTACAACGCCGTTGTATTGCCAAAATAAGAATTCCAGATTTCAAACCCCATTTTCAAAGCCAACAACCCAGTGCCCCCTAGTGACCAAATATTCTCACCAGACGGCAAGAATCCTGTTCAAAGGCCTTCAGACCACTGCTCTTCACTTTCATTTCTGTCCTCTGTCTTCTTAGAGTCCCTTTTAAAAATCTTTGTTGCTACATTTTCAAACTAGATACTGTTTTTATACTCAACAGAAGACATGAGCCTTCCTTAATTCACTCTAGGAAATCTAATTGGGATTCATATCTCTCTGTGTTGAAAATCTTTTAATCACCGAGATAGTCCTTATGAGACAGGACAGTAAAAGACCGTAGCACAGAAAAAAAAAGCTGCTGTCTTGACATTAAAGATTAACATTGAAGATTAAATAAATGCTAGTAATTGCTTTTAAAAAGCTTCTCTGTCTTTGACAGGACCTCAGAATGGCTGCGGTGGTTACTTGACAACTTCGGCTTCTACCTTTGGCCCCCCAGTCTCCAATGTGACCAGAAGATACGAGAAAAATCTGGAGTGTGTATGGATCATAACTGCACCTGTAAACAAACTGATCAATCTCACCTTCACTTCGTTCGTGCTTGAAGCACCAACTGCTGAGATTTGCCAATATGATTATGTCAAAGTAAGACAGCTGTGTATATTAAAAAGAAAATATTGGTGGGATACAAACCATTAACTTCTCCATGAGGCTAACTTAATAGAAAATGGCCTTAAGAAGGAATTAAATTGCTTAATATAATTAAATTTTTTTTCATTAGGTTAGATTACTACTCCAGATGTCGTTCTGCCTTTTTGGAAACCAATAAGACTTTTAACATTGTTATAGGGACACACTTCTGGTCTTAGGCTGCTTGTATAAATGAGTATTTATTTCATAGAATAGAAACAAAACAAAGCTCAAACACTTTAAACTAAACTTGCAGATTCATTATCATACATAATTGCTTGAAAGGACTGAATTCATAAAATTTGGATAAACAAATCTTGTTGCTCAGTGCTCACCTGTGGAAGCTATTTTCTTGGAGATAAGCCTAAAAACCATCAGATAGCAGAGTGCTGCTAAACAGTTTCCACCAAGAAGTGTTAGAGATCCCATTGAACATTAGAGACACTCAAGGAAAGTAGGAATTCATTCTACATTCTGATGAAAAAAATCAAACTTCTCACTGAAAAGCACCTTGAATTTACATACAATAATCAGAATGCCAAATTAAAATATAATAATTTTTTGATAAATATGCTGAGACAGAACCAGAATGTTCCATAATCAGATTTACACTGTCTAACAGAATTAGTTAATATGGCAGTGAATAATTATGGTCATCAAGAACATCCTGTCAAAGCACAAAAGCACATATTGTGCTTTAAAGAAAAAGAAATTCCAGTGTCAGGAGGGGTCATGGAATTTTATTTCTCTTTATTTGTTTGTTGTGGTTAAACTATTAGTGGCTTATATACCTTTCTTTTTTCAGCTCTATGATGGAGGTAATGAAAATGGCAATTTAGTTGGCATATTTTGTGGATCTACAGTGCCAGCACCTTTTCTTTCTACTCATAATTCCTTGACTGTGAAATTTATCACAGACAGTTCTGTGGAAAGGGAGGGTTTCAATGCTACCTACACCACAGTGGATCGTAAGTATACATATATATTTATGCATATATATAGTTGTGACTCTTGTGGAAATCGATATTTAAATAGTAATTCATCAAAACTTGTTCTAGATACAGGGCTCAGGAAGGGGCAAACACAGTCCATATCACAGCATCTGTAAGCAAGCTAAAAGCAGCTCTGCTAAACCCTAGTGCAATTCTCTTTGGACTTGGCTGATTGCAAGGTGACTGCCAGTCTAGAGTGAAAAATAGGAATGCTCACAGATTGTTAAAAATAGGGAAAAAACATTTATCTGAGTTTCATATGACATAGATTGCCAGCATTATCATGAGTTTTACTATCTTTCTCCATCTAGAGACTCAGAAATAAATACAAAAGTATATCAATCAGTGTAATTTTCCTCAAAAAATATTTTTTCCTAGTTTAAAATGTTTTTATTCTGTGATGCATTTGTTACTGTTTTACACAGGTCTGTGTGGAGGAATATATAATGCAACTTCTACATCCCTGACTGCAACATCTCCTAACTTTCCAAATGGGTATCCACCATTTACTCTCTGTACTTGGATTATTGATGCTCCTCTGCATCAGCAAGTCAGGATAGTGGTAGAGGCTTTCCACCTCAATTCCAACCAGGACTGCTCTCAGAACTACCTAGAGCTCCAGGATTCACCAACAGTAAGAAATTTACCGGTGATACCATTCCACATTCACATTCAGCTCCCCTCACTCTCTGGAAAGAGAGGAGAAACCCAACATTTAGTAATAGATTGACTGACTGATGATACATCCAAAGCATTACGCACTGTGGCCCAATTAAGGTGTGTTAAATGGTACACAGACCTCATGGAAGTACACTATGCATGAATTAGATCTAGGTAAATGTTACACAATTTTTTCCCAGTTGTACCAAGTAACAGTGCTGCCAAACTTAACACCCAGAAAATACTCTCAACAGCAAGTTTTCATAAACTAACTGTACTTCTTCCCACCCAAGTCCATAATAAAAATGAATACTCATGCCAAGAAGAGCGTTTTTAAAAAACACCAGAAAAAAAAAAGCCCAACTCTTTATGTACCTTATGTTATATTTTTCAAACCGCCTTTCATTTTTTCTCATTTTGGCATGTTTCTCATAATAGTTCAACATAAAATGTTCAGACATTATTAAGTGATTTCCATAAGAAACTTAAAACACAGTTGCATAATTGGTATAGAAGGTGTTGAGAGATTTATTTACCTCAAGTTCAGGAAGTAGAAAACCACATTATATCATTAAGTAACTTGTGACATGTATTCAATTCCAGCACAGCCAAAGGTCAGTCCATAGATTCTGTGGCACTGAAACTTTTCCAATCCCTGAATTTTATTCTTACGATCGCACTGCCATCGTGACTTTCAAGTCAGATGAGTATATGATTAATAATGGAGTCAGATTTTCCTATCAAGCTACAGGTAAGCTTGAAGAAATGTCTAAAAAATCTATCTACTATTCTCTTTCTAGAGTGAAAAGCCACAAGATCTGAAATCCTTACATGTTTCTGGTTTTCTGTCTCAAGGTTGCAGCAGAGAGTATAACCAGCCATTTGGCTACCTGAAGAGCCCTGGCTGGCCTGGTCGTCACCCCAATAATATGGATTGTTCTATCATTCTACGAGCTCCCCCAAATCACAAAATATCTCTCTTTTTCCATGCTTTCAGTTTGGAAGACAGCATCCAGTGTTCACGTGATTTCCTAGAGGTATTAAGCAAGTATAGATATTTTGTGGGTCTGTGTCAAAATCTGCTGAATTCAAAGAATATTAATGAGATCAGATCAAGTCTGAGCTGAACTGACATAATGAACTATTTTATTGCTACAGTTTTATGTAGTTTTATGAAAGGTACTTGGATGTTATATTAAGAGGTTAAACAATACACACTACAGTAAGTCTAAAACCAACGGATAAATAGTTTCATTAACAGCTAAATCATCTTTACTTAGCTCTTGTTGATGTTAACATTAATAGAGCAATCTGGAATAGCTTGCATTCAATATTAACATTCGTGCATAAAGAGAAAGCCATAAATATGAGTGCTTTTGTTCCAGCAGGAGATTCCATCTGCTTGATGTTTTTATTAAAAAGGTTTTTTTCTTAAAAAGGTATTTTTCCTAAAAAGGCATTTTTTCTTTTAAAAATGATCTCTGATAACAAGTGCAAGATACTTGCACAGAGGTACTTTGTGTCAATAAAAAACGCATCCTTCTACAAAATCCTCACTCTTGAACATTTCCCTATTCACTGGTCAGATGCCAAAAATCAGATCTCTGTGGCAGAATTATTACTTAGTTCGCTTTTCATATCCTCTTTACTAACTCAAGAAATGAATCTGAGCATCAGCATTATTTGAGCTCAGAAAAATATCAGATTAAATCTGAGCTATGTAATATGATCTGTGTCTTAATGTGACCAGAGAAAAGAGCAGTCTGCAGGGTAAAGAATTAAGCTTTTTATCTGGAATATGAACATTTATGAAAGTAAAACATGGGCTTGCAAAAGCACATCTTAGCTACTAGTCAAGTAATTTTCTTCAATCAGGAGATGTACCACACCATAAAACTTAGTTGCCTGTTTCTGATCATACTTATCCTGTGCAGTTACTTAAAACACTCAGACAGACTTGTTAATGGTCTCTTTTTCCTTCTCTACAAGAATACATAGTAGTAAAAATAACAGTGTTAAAATGACAATTATGGTGTGCATGCAAGTCACGACTTAATTTGTCGTGTGCTTGTATCACTGAATAATTGTACTGGTGTGTAACTGGCATAGAAATTTAAAGTTGACAATGTTTTTTGTGTCCCTTGCAGGTCAGAAATGGGAGTGATGTGCAATCACCACTACTTGGCAGGTTCTGTGGAAACACTGTGCCCAGTCCCATTTTCCCTCAAAACCATGTTGTCTACCTTCGTTTCAAGAGTGATTTTTCAGGGACTCGTGATGGATATGAAATTACTTGGACTTCATCATCAAGTGGTAAGACTGTAATTATAAAGTAATTCTACATAGAAGGAAAATGCAGCAATGTGGAATTCAGCCTGTTCGTTTTGGATCCTACCTCATCAACACTTTAGACCTTCTCTAGCGCCCACAGTCCACCCTGTTCAGTCACTGGTGAGAGGCAGTTGCTCCTCAAGACCCTTGGGGCAAGATTTGTTTTATGAGATGGAAGCAAATCCCTCTCACTAATGTTGATTTTAGCAGTCTTGGAGGATGTAGTCCACTTAAGATGAAGATTAACTTCTTTCACTGAGAGGTCAGAAAATATCAAGAACATCTACCTTGGATTCCACAGAGTGGTGCTGGTGACTCAGCCTGCCTCATTAATAATCAAAAATATCAGTTGTGATATGCCCTAGGATCTAGGTTCTGCTAAGCATGAAGAGGACTGAAATTTATCCCAAGAAAATAAACTAACTATAATGCTGTATAGTGACTATATCATAGACACATTCAAAAATGGCTTATGAAATGGCACAGAACAGCTGAGTAATAGTTTGTTCATGACACTGAGTTACTGGAGGTAGGAAAGCTCATGGCCAGATGGAAAGCACTGCAGAGTAACCATAGACTACTGAGTGGCCTAGTGATGAAAAGGCAGATAAAGCTCAGTGTAGGAAAGTGTCAATGAATAATGTGGTCAAAAAAGACAATCCTAACTTTACATACAAAAATATGGGCATTGAATTGACTTTTAGTACTCAACAAGATATTAGGGATAAAATAGTTTCATGAAAAGAAAAGCTCACTGCTCACTAAGAGTCAAGTAGGTTGGCACAATGATAGGAATTATTGTGAAAGGAAGAGAGAAGAAAGAGACAGCCACTGTATAAATCCATAATTCACCTACAAATTGAATGATGTGCACAGTTCTGGTCTCCTCCTCTTACAAGAAATCAGGATTAACAACAGGCTCAACATAAAAAATGGCTTCTGTATGAAATATTCTAAGACTTTTTAATCTGGCTAAGAAACTACTGAGGTCTATAAAATTGAGTGATATCAGGTGATAAATAGTGATTAACTATTCACTGACTTTTCCGATAGAACTAGAAGCCATCAGATAAAGGCAGGAGCTAGTAGGTTCAAAACAAAATAAACAAGCCAGTTCTTGATACAATATGAGGTTAAGATGTGGAGCTCCTTCCCACAACATGCTACAAATTTACATGGATTTGAAAACTATCTGCACAAGTTCATGGAAAACACCTGATAAAGATTACTGAATAGAAAGATGCCATCTCTGGGAGCTGTGAACTGAAAATTGTTGGGAAACTGTGAGAGTAATCTGGGGCATGACCTGCACATTCTTACTCTAAAAACTTGCATTTTTCCCAGGTCATCTGCTTCTTCCCACTGTTGAAGATTGAATTTTTGTATAAATCACCCTTAGTTTACTTAATATGACTATTTTCTCTGAGTTGTTCTCTATATTTTTCTGACAGATGAGGATTCACTACTTTTCATGCCAAAGAACAGTCAAAGATAATTCTTCTCTAATTGAGTAGCTGGGAACTGAATTGACCAAGGCACCTTGGTTCCTGTTTCAATGAGTTGGGGGTGGGGGTTGATTTTTAATATTTGGTGATGACAATTGCATATTTATCTAAGGCTGCTGAACCTAGAGTGTCAGTTTTGTCTCTTATTAGAATAGTGCTTTAATCCACACTAGTTATTTCAGCTCACAGTGTCTCTCTTTTTCAGTGCTACTACTAATACTGTACTAAATCATGTATTATCTTAAGAAACTAAGCCTTCTAGGCCAATTAACATCGTCTGTTTCCAGGATGTGGCGGAACATTATACGGCACCACTGGCTCATTTGCCAGTCCCAGCTACCCAGCAACTTACCACAACAACACTGACTGTGAGTGGGTCATTACTGTGCCCAAGGGACGAATTGTCACAGTGAACTTTGATTTCATCAGCATTGCAGACCCAGGGGACTGCAGTAGCAACTATCTGATCCTCTACAATGGGCCAGATGCCAGCTATGCCCCTGCCGGGCCGTACTGTGGAATGGTATGTATTGCCTTCTGTCTGTGACCCTGTAAGTGGCAAAACGAATCTTTACTGTTTTACAAACAAGACTGTTCCCCTAATTCTGGCGTGAACTCCACAGAGATGAGTGGAAGTGAAGGCACAAGGCGTGTGTACCACCTTCGAAGCCTTCCAGTTCAGGTTATACAGTGACATCTAGTGGGAAGCAGCAAGGTAGTTTGCTCCGTATTTAGTTATAGTTGTGATTTAAATATTTGCAATACCCTGAGAGAGAAATGCAGCAGCAGTATCTACCACAGACCTGTGGTCACTTTCAATCTATGATCCAATTTGTGCCTCAGTTTTAACTCTCTCACTGGCTCTTCCAACAGATCTCGACGTTCTATAACGCATTTCGTTTTTCTTGTCTTTACTTTCAGGATACAAACATTGCTCCATTTACTGCTACATCTCATCAAGTCTATGTAAAATTTCATGCTGAATATGTGACTTTACCATCAGGATTCCAGTTAAGCTGGACGAGCTAGAACACTGTTTATGAGAAATATATTACTATTCCCTGCTATACTGAAGAGACTTCAGATCGTAAAGGGGGGACTGAAATCCAGTGATGATAATTGCAGCTCAAGTAAGGCCTTTTAAAAGTGACTGTAACTTTTATGAATTAGAATTCTGTCAAAAAAACCCTGTTATCTCTCATTTTACTGAAAATAAACTATTATCTACCCAACTGGGAAAAGGAGTTTTTGCAACATATTTTTTATATTCTTCTACATAATTTCAAAGTTTTACAATTAATGCTATAAAAAGTGAATTAGTCAGGATAAAACTTTAACATGAAGTTGGTAGGAGGACCTAGGATATGAAGTTGTCTTTAATTAGTTCTCTAAAGTTATATGGTTTGGTCTCAAGCAACTCTGAAAATGTCAGCTAAAGTTTTATTCAAATTGGATAAAATGAGAAATTGTTAAATGGCCCCTGTCCTACAACTTCTTACACACATAACTGAACTTTCAGTAATACATGCATTGGGTGTATGAACTTGGCTGAATCAGTACTTGAGCATTCACTGAAGTTTAACACAGCAAGGATGTGATATGGCCTAAATCTTAACCACATTAAGCAGTAATGTCAGGATCAGAGCCCTATGTTCAATATACAAAAATATCTGTAATTACACTTACTGAATTATATTTTCAAGGTTCAAAATCTGTATTACAATTGAATATAAAAAACCTTCTTTCAGTACCTCTGTCACCTTTAGGTGACAACTTGTAGTCAATTGTAGGCAACTTCCTAGGCGTTTATGAAACAGATAATTTCAGAATAGGAAAGACAAAAATATCAATTAACCTTTGACTACAATTAGTTTTTTCCTTCCCCAAGCTAACACACATCATACATATAAGATGTTGTTGACAGGGTATACAGAGGATGCTGATTCCCACCATGAAACATTTTTTGTCATAACCCAGAACGAATGACCAATTCATTTCTTGAATGCCATCTGTGATGGACAGGCAAGAGAAATCCATACCACAGCAAAGGAACATGGGCCTCATCAGAACTCTCACTTCACAACTGCTACAAAGAGTCATTCACAGTGAAAGCAATTTCTTAACATGATTATAGTGATAATTAATTATGAAATGACATTAAAGTATAAATGGCAGTTTTAACAAAATTTAGGAACTCTTGGAAGATTTCCCAGTCAAGGCCAAAAAAGCCATCATCCACAAACATACAAAATTGCAGCTGAGCAGCCATTCTGGTTAAAATAAAATGTAGAAAAAACAAAGCAGACAAAAAGGACAAGATACAAAATACAACTCAAAATCCTCTGGTGGTAAGTTAGAAAGAAATCTGTGAACTCCCACTAGCCAACAGAATGAGATGTAAGCCAGCATTTTAGAATTGTCCAAGGACTAAGAAAAACTGAGCTTATGTACAGCTGATACTCCCTAAGTTAACATCCCTAAGTGTAACAGGGAAAAAGTAGAAATACCTGTATTTGGATCAAACTGAGAGACATCTGTCTTGCTGAGCTGCTAGCAAAACAGAAAGTTCCTCTAATAAGAGAAGGCATAAAAGACCATATAGTCAAAGGAAACATTTTCAGATTTTTTTTTTTTTTTTTTGCTCGGAGTCCACTCCAAACGGATGTGGTATTTGCAATCGAAGGATAATGTAGTCTTTGTCCATATTGTTTATTAAAGCTCATTACAGGGTAGTAAAGAAAGCAAGCAGTAAAGAAAGAAACATCTGAACTGCGTGGAGATGAAGCCGCAAAATAAATTCTAAAGACAGCAATGTGTAAGACGCTTCAAGTGCAATTAAGCATGGATTGAGGTGTTCGCCTACAGAGATAAGGAGGACTGAATTTCTTCCTTGTGGATGGCTGCATCACAGGGCTTTACGAACATCCATTGTGGCTCTGACTTTCCTATGAATCACCATGGATTTGGTGCAGTTGGTGCAGGGCAGAGAATCCCCTCACTGCCTGGCTGCTGTCACTTGCTGCTGGGTGGCTGGACATGGACGCATCAGATTTTAGGCAAGAATTGACTTGGCAAGAACAGCATAATTTCCTGCATCTCTCCAAACTCCTGTCACTGCAGGCAGTGTTCTGTGGTATGTTCATTACTCCTGTTAAAAGTGGATTAGTCCTGCAGAAATGAGTTGTCAGGTAAAACCTTGGCGCTGTCGGGAGTGTGACAGAGCATAAAGTGACAAACAGAAACCTGTACATGGTTTTAATGAATAAAGTTCATTAGTGTTTTTTTGAGACAGCCACTTGTCATACAGTTTGAGGACACAAAGTTCCCCAACCCAAGGACACCCCAGTCCCTGTGCTTGCCTCCTGCTGGCTTAGGGACTGGTATTCAGACATGGTGTGGTGACCTGTGATGTGCAAGAGGCCCTTCTGGTAACACAACCTTCGACCTTAAGCTCTAGAGGGGAACTCCAGTTAAACTGATGAGTTTCCTGAAATCTATACTTCAAAAAGACTGATTTCACTAAGAGAAAAAGCATATTTCACTTTAAAGCATATTAGATGCTTTGGGCATTTTTTGATATGATAAATACTTGCTCTTGGCAAGACCATCTGTCATAACATCAAATTCTATAGAATCATTAAACTTCTGCAGAAGTTCAGAGAAGTTTAGAAAAGACCAAAGAGCACTACGATGAATGGGAGGAAGAGAAATTTTTAAGGGTTTTTTAAGTCTCACAGTAACTAATGATTGGTGTATCTTTAAATGTTAGAAATACTCAATACCTGTGCATATTTTTATTTAAAAATGAGTAAAATGCATGAGGTTATCAGAGGAAAAAAAAAAAAGAAATCCAGCAGAGAATTTATGTTCATGAAGACTGAATGAAGCTCCTGGTACAAGGTTCAATTGATCTAGCCCAACTGACTCTCGCCAAAAATAGTTGAAGTCTAAAATTAGAGAAAATTATCAAACCCATTCTTTCAAAAAAACAGTAACAAAATAACCCACTGCTGTCCTCTAACATTTTATATGAGGAGCCACAACAGAAATACCAACTGCAGAAGTATTAAAGTGGAGGTCCTTAGAGGAGAGAGCTGGTGCTAAGTCATGTTTCTGTCTTGGAAGGTAAGAAGTAATTTAAAACACTTGCTTTAAAATGAATGCACAGCAAGCGCAAACAGGAAGAACTAAAGAGATAATCTCTAAAGAATTATTCCAGGAAACTTCTATGTGCTCCTAGCGGTGTACAATTCAAAAGACAAAAATCTTTGTTTAATAGATAAGATTTATAGCTTTCTCTCACAATATTGCCATGAATGTCTTTGCTTTTATGCCTGTGCACATCACTACTTCATAGATAATGTCATTGTTGTGAACGCTGCATGTCTGTATTATAATACCTGCATGACTACTACCTCACCCTTTCAATGACAAAGCATAGATAATGAATGTGCATGTGTTCACTTCCTAGAGCCTGCATGTTTTTATTTTACATGTAGATCTTCTTCTCCATGGTACTATAGATATTTATTCTTATATAAAGGTAATTTTATGAGGCACTTATATATGAATGGTAAGCCCTCCAAAGACTAGGATTTGAAGAATAAGAACTAAAAAGTCCATAATTGTTTTTAATTGTCCTTCCTATGGGATAGGGCTATTCTTTATAGACAATAAATGACAATGAGGTATTGTTAGGGCTATAGTTAGTTGAAATACAGGAGATGGAAGATATTCAGTTAAAATGATAGATCATGGTGCTGGTCAATTTAAAACATTAGCTAATTTTAGTTAAATTTACAAAGCAATTTTGACTGAAAAAAAGCAAATGAGGATGTGTCAAAATTTCCCATAGTAACTCAGGGTAAGTGTCCTAGGCACCATATTTAGTGTAATTACTTTGTGTCAGCTCCTGAACTAAAATTACAAAATTATTCTGCAGTCCTAATTAAAATGAAATGCAACAAAAATTTATAGGATTAACTACTGTTCATAATACAGAACAACTGCAACCATGCAGGATTACTAACAAATAAATGTTTAAAGTGTTTATTAAATTATAATAAAAATAGAGGCCAAATTCTAAAAGTTTGCTTTTAAAAAGAAAAGATCAGCAAAATAAATACTGCACACCAGTTATCACACTTAGATAGTGTAATGCTGATGGATACATTTGTAGGAGCAATGCTCATCAGTACACAACTGTTTTGCAGGGGCATGTTGCATTTTGAGCACACACTTGTGGCAGTGTGTATTATAAGTTAAGATATGCATTTGTATTTCATGTACAGTTCTGTTATCCCCAGTTATTCCTTATTAGCCCTGCTTGTAAATGGACTGCCCCGGTCTCCCCCTTCCTTTGGTCCCACTCAGTTCCCTCCACCAGTGTCTTCCTCCCCCACAATCTCTCCACCTTCGGGTCCCTCTGCCCCCATCCCAAATATGTACCCTGACCCCTCCCCTTCTTCCAGAACCTTCCCCATCTCTCCAAGTTACTCGGTCCCTGGTTGGCTTGAGTAGAAGGCCTTAGGCTTCCTCTCATGCCAATCATCCCTAAACCCCACTCCTTCCCTCCCCTGGTTGGCCCTTTCCCCATCTCCACCCCCTGTTTGTGCCCCCTATTTAAACCCATGTTTGAGACCAATCTGGGCTCTTGTGGGTCGGTTCCTTTAGAGGCACAGACCTCCAATAAACCGCTCTTGGTTTCACCACCCTCAAGAGTCATCTTTTGTCCTCTTCGTCGAGCAGCTGGTCCGCCGGTCCTCCTCCAGGGACACCAGCCAGGGTCTGGGGAACTGCCCTCACTGAAGAAGCCCCTTGCGGGGTGTGAGGCAGGACGTACCGCCTGGTTGGCAGCCCCTGAGTCGCCGGGTAACCCGAGTCCTCCTGTGGAGAACCAATTGGTCGCCTGGTGCCCGATACTGCCCAGAGCCCCTCAGGGTGGCTGCGAGCCAGCCTGGGCTTTTTGGGGCTTAGCCATCTGAGGAGGGGTCGCGGCACACACTAACCCTGCATTAATTTTGTCCATTATTATTTATTGGAGAGAGAAAAATGGATAAAAATAGAATAATAACCTAAAACCTCATTTCCTTGGTTGGAAGAACTACCTAGACAGCGAGAGGAAGGGCACGGGGAGAGCCACTCATCCCCTTGCTGCTCCTCAGCACAGTGAGAGGAGCCAGTGGGAGGCACACCCAGCATTCACTGCCCGATCAGAGCAGGCCGGGCGCACTGGTGCAGGGGCCAGTTTTCCCTCACAAGGCAGCTGTAGCTCTGCCACACAGTCCTGTCCATACATTTACCTCATAGTCACCTACTTTAGCC
Source organism: Calyptomena viridis (assembly GCA_013390005.1). Lineage (NCBI taxonomy): Eukaryota > Metazoa > Chordata > Aves > Passeriformes > Eurylaimidae > Calyptomena > Calyptomena viridis. The sequence continues at coordinate 23,222 of WEIV01007327.1, read as the reverse complement.
TGCTGTCCTAAGGACAGAAGGTGTATGCCAGCCTCTGCAAAGAATTCAGGCATCTGCTCATCTTACATTTAAGCTAAGGGACGGATTTAGAACAAATCTGACACGTATCAAAGATATTTTACAGTTGTTTCATAAGCAAAAAATCAGTAGCTTGATGGCACAGCAAGACCTAAATTGGATAATCCTGCAGTGGGAACTCAAGCACTGTACATGTGCAGAGGTTTGTCCAGCCAGTCCCCAGGCACAGGCTGACCAGCCTCTAGCAGGGGGTACAGAGGGAGCTAAAGGTATTGGGGCCAAAAGGGTTATGGAAGGACTGGATGTACTGGGAAGAGGTGGTGAGGGATAAGAGAGGAGAGACTGGGTTACTGCAGTGGTATAGGTCCTCTAAAGGAAATAACTCTTCATGAGTTTGACTGCTGAAGGGACAACCTGAAAAATAATTTTTCATGACCAAGGAATGACCCGACCTCTGGACAGTGTGGCTTGTGTACCTTCTTTCCCACTCCACCTCAGATAATTGGTATTTAGTGCTCCATGAGGCGCTGAGAAACTTCAAAAGGGAGGCTTGACAGCAACTACTCTGCCAAATCCAGCACAGACCTGACTGGGGTATGGATTCATGAACTTACTCAGACAAAAAGTTTGCTCAAGAAGGAACCAAAGGAGGTTGCATAGAACGTGCGAGAGAGAAATTAACTCTTTACACAACAACAGGATAATGAAATTAGGTGGAAGGTAAAAAACATCCACAATCCTGACAAAAAGGAGTAATAACAATGTGTTTATTAAGTGGGGAATAATTAAATATTTCTATGGTAGCAGAAGAATGCGGACATCTAGGACATGTACACTGCATAAATGGGGCAGAGAGAAGCCAGGTGAGCTTGGCATTAGTCATGAAGACACTATTTCGTGAGTATCTTCTTACAGTCCCATGTACTGTTAGTTGGAATAAGGAAGTTAGGACCATATTTATAGGCAATAAATCTGCCTGGGCCTTGGCTAGTAAATGATGCCTGCAATCATTCTCCATGAAATAAGAACAGCAGACATGTCAGCACCGAGGTCTTTGGGTCAACTGACTGGTGGCAGTCTTGACATTGTCTTAGACAGGAAAGGGTTCTAAATTCATATTCCAGCAGACAAAAAGGAACTGTACATCTTTGTCTTGTACATCTGAGTGACAGTGTGTTCTGTGCTGAGAAATCCAGATAAAAGGAAGTTCAAGTTGTGTAAGAAAGACCTGAAAGCAGCCTGTAGCTTCTTGAAGTGCTCAAGGTAGTAAACACCCTTTGAGGATAAACATGCTACAATTTTGCAGCCCAGAATTAAATCCTTACATTCCTAAAAAAGGAAAAGTTGAAGTCGTGCCTCCAGAAGGTTTTGTATTTGCTGGCACATTCCTTGTTCATCATCTTGGTTTCCGGGAATATTATTTTAGGCTACTAAGTAACACTATGGAGTGCATATGCAAAATTCAAAGCTGTGGTTATCAATGGGTAGCCTGGCTTTAGGTAATTTTGTAGATTTAGTCATTGACTGCTCTGAGCTTTCATAATTGTTGAAGGACAGTAAGTAAGAGGTTCTTAACTCTTATCGAGGATTTTACATGCATAAATACTTTCTGGGCAGTAAAGCCTCAACTCCAAGATCATGGTGTGACAAGGTCAATTAAAAGTGCTTGGAACCTGGGTCCAGCCTTGTGACTAGTTTTGCAACTGGAACTGACTAGAAAATCCACGACAGCACCTGAAGATGCTGAAACCGCACATTCGACTTTCTTTTTTTTTTTTTAAACGATGTCTTTTGTCTCAGGCAGCTTTTGTCAAACCCCACCGGCCGCCAAAAGCCCACCGGCCGCCAAAACCCCACCGGCCTCCAAACCCCCTCCGGGCAGGAATCCCTCCCGCACGCTTTCCGGGCCGGGAGTTGCGCGTGCGCGCGCGGGGCGGCGGGCGG
>WEIV01007327.1:3184-21126 GCA_013390005.1 Calyptomena viridis | reverse complement strand
GGCCGCCCGAGCCACTTCGGTGCTGGGGGTGACTTGACGCTTTGGGCATCGGGGGCTGTGGGAGAGATCCATGGGCAGGGGGAACGCCCCAGTTCAGGCTTTCGGCAGCACCGTAGTGAGCCCCGCGTTTGTCCAGGGGAGCCAGATCTGCACCGGAGACTGGCGTGGGGAGCTGGGGCTCCCTCCCGGTACCGCTGCCCCCGCCCGCCTGCAGCTCCCGGCCTTCCCTGTCACACTGCTGGCATTCTGGCACTTGAGTAATAGGGGAGACTGGCTCCTGTATGTCCTGCTACTGAAACAGAAACACCAGCCATACAGCATCTCCACAGTTTTTTGAAAGGGGTGGGGTGACATCAACCCGGAGCTACACGTGGCTCGTCTCTGAAGGAGAGTAACACTGTATTACAGATGCAGCAGCATCATACATCGGATATTAAATGGTTGGACATGCTTCCTGAACTGTGAGAGGATGTTGCTGCTGGTATGTTGCATTTGCTGTAGTTCATTTACATCAAATGCAGCATACCAATAACAGCATACTGCCACAGTTTTGGAGAACACAAAAATGAAGTCAGGTACCTTTGCCTTGTGTTTTCTTTGGCTAAAAATGCACATGATGTTATGGCACAGCCGACATGCAGGGACTTAAAGTTGTGACTGGCTACAGTGTGCCACAGGCTGACATTTTCCTCAATGCATGTAATGTAATGAGGGAAAAAAAGCAAAATCTGAACCAACCAATGTACTTGAAACTAACCATATCCTGGTTTAGCTCTTTACCATGTTTGTTAAAGTTGATAGCAGCCAGAAGGGGATGTGCATAACTCTTCCAACAAGATAGACATGAGTTCAGGGAAACGTATGGCTCGCTACAGGAGCACACCAAGGTATCTTCAGTCACATCAGTAAAGGATGAAGTTCCAAGAACAGCTTTGCAGCACTGGTTTTTGTATTAAGTCTTCATCCTGTGCCGATTCTTTTCCTGCTTCTGGGTTGTGTGTGAGGTTTTGGGAAGATGGCGTTGTAAAGACTGTATATGTGAACTCACATGAAATAGAAAGCTTCATTCTATTGGATAAGCAGTTATTTGAGGCAAAGTGGTGTTTAGCTCACATTAACTACAGATCAATTCTCAGAACTATACTTATACCTGTCAGGTAAAGACAGACGTTAAGTGTTTGAGTCAGCTACAGACTACTTGTAACAGTTGCTTTGTTAAGTAGACTTGATGTCTGTTACCAAACACTAAACTCATAATTAATTAGCCTGCTTTGGTCCTTCAGGTGGGGGAAAAGAGGTAATGTGAAGCACATTGATAATGCTAAAAAAAGAATGAGCTTGTCTTTTACGAAAACTGGTTTGGGTTTGTTGTTCAGGCAGGGCCAGGGACCACAGGGTGGTCCCGGATACCAGATTGCTAATTAAGCATCTGAAGTGTCTTTGACAGGGAGCTCCTTACCTAAAGTGTAGACTTAAGTTACACTGGTTAGACTGCATGGCATCAGAGAAGTCTGTGTGCTGATACTGCTGGTGCACATTGTGTGACTTGATCTAGCAGGGGGATTTGGAGCTCCAATTTGAGATTTAAGTTAGGGAAGGGGGAAATTATGACTGGCTTCTGTTCCATTAATTTCTTTTCCAGTTACTTTGGTCTCTGACAGAGGAAACATAAGTTGGGGTTGTTTGTTTTGTTTTGGAGGGTTTTATTTTTTTATTTGTTTGTTTTGTTGTGTTTTTTGTCATCAAGGTATTTGCCTTCTGGATAAGGAATACTTTCTGCCAGCTATGCCTTTAAAAAAGTAATGAATAGGTATTAGCTCTGAATTTTTTGTAACGGTTTGAGAAAATGTTAAAGTTGTAATTTTCTAATGCTGTTGTCTGACTCCAAATGGTTGGATTCTTCTAATATAGATTGAGTGGTTTGTTTTATCTCTGGCTTTCAGAACTTGCACGGAAGTTCTGTGCAAGAGAATGAGTCTGACCTGGTACCTTCCCTTCTTGATGTGCTGAATATCTTTCCAGGGCAGTGTTAAAGCTTGCCTTTTCTGCATTTTTTTTTTTTTTTTTTTTTTCTCTTTTCCATGAAGTAAAGGTCTCTGTTTAAAGCAACTGTCACTATTCATGCCCAGTGACTGTTCTTTCTCAACATTTTATCTCTAAGGTGAGCCACCAGTAGATGTTCAGAAACAAGGGTAAGTTTAGATTATGATTGGAAGGAACATTTTTGGCTAGGTGAGGTTTAAAGACTAGGTAGGTTGGATGATATGGCTAAGTTACAGTGTTCAGTAGGCCCTGGTAAGTATTTTGTCTCATGTGATTAGTGGCTGTAAATGCCCCTACAGTAACTCTTAAAGTAACTCTTAAAGGTAAGCTGCTCCCTGTAGTCCTTATTCTTCAAAGAAAGGACCAAGGCTTGTGCCACTGTGTATTTGTGTACTTGCTGCAGAGTGGGTGATGAACTTGCATTTAGGCTTTCTTAACTTAATTCACTTAGAGTTCATGCAGGCACAAGGATTTGGAAGCACTTTACCATGCAACATCTCCTCAGTGTGCCAATCCTCCTGCTTAGGTGTAGACCTAATCTTGTCATGTGTGTTTAAAAAAAAAAAAAGGAATGTAAGTGATATATAAAACTGGTATTATATGGGAGCAGAGAGGAGCAAAGAAGAATGTATGTGCCCTGGCTTGGATACAATTCTCTTCTGGCTTCTCTTTTCAGTCTAGTGAATTACTTGCTACGCTACAGGGCAGCCACTCGTATTTGCTTTTGCTTTGACTTCCACCCTCTGTAGCAGCTGTGGGAGAGACAAAATAGACAAAGCTTGGCTCTGTTAAACACCAAGGTCTCTCTCGAAATCAGGATGAAGTACTTCTATCTGGAAGGAGATTGACGCTTTGTATCTGAAGCTGTTGTAAGCTGTCTTAGACCTGGAAGCATGGCAACCTTTACATCTCTTCCCACTTTTAGCAAAGGAAAAGTGGAGTTACCAGCTTATTTATAATGTGATGTTCAGATTCACAAAGAAAACTTCAGTAGTCCCCGAACCACTCCTCATTCAGGAGTTCATTAATGTCATTAGACATAGAGTTCTCTTTTTGGAATGTTCCTCAAACCCAGGCACTTCCACGTTTTTTCTCCTAATGACTTAAAATACAAACTAGAGTTGTGTTACAGGCCTTCAGAGCATCTGAATTTTTGATGCTTTCAGAATTGTAATATGCAAAACCTCATTTCAGAGAAGTTCTTTAAAAAGGATATTTCACTTGAGACAAAAAATATCCATTGATCTAAGTGTTCTGCACTTTACCATGTCATGGTAATGCAAAAACCATGTGAAACAGTTTTAAGGATTAAAGACTATTATAAAGACTTATTATTCCAGCATACAATAAAACTAACGTTATACCATTTGTGAGCACATCTATACTATCGTTATCACAAATATTAAAAATGTCTTGCCCTGTGGAAGTGTTCTATTGTGTTGTTTTGTTTTTGCTTTTATATTGTGAAATAAGTAACATTATTGTATGGGTAGTGGTAGAGAGCATTAATAGATATCCTGTAGGGTGAACAAGCAGCTTCAGAAAGTAGGAAATGATGTGCCCTTTCCCTAGCCTAGCAATAGTCGGAGCATTTCTTGATAGGGCTTTAAACAGCCACGAACAACTATGGAATTGTTCTTGAAGTATGGATCAGTCTAATTTAAGTGTCTTTTAAGAGAATGATAGGGAGAAGCTATGAATTAAGGACTTATTTTGCCCAAATAGCTTGAGACATCTGCTCTGTTGTCAGGGAGATTTACTCTGTAAGTGTTAATTTGCTCGTTATCATTCCATCTGTAAGCTCTTCATATTTTGCATAAAATACGTGCTTGTGTGGTAGGAGTTAACATGCCTGGAATTATTTATCAGAAAGTTAGTGTTAATATAATTGTTCATTCCTAAAATAACAAAAGCACAGAAGATGGAGAGGCAGGCTACTTGTAACAATACTGAAATGCTCATCCTGCATTAACTTCCTCCAATGTCTTATCTGGGCTCAGCAAGGTTGCTGGGGTCTTCCTGTTTGGTGGGTGGGTTTCTTGTTTTGGTTTTTGTTTTTTTTTTCTTGTTGGGGTTTTTTTGTTTGTTTGTTTGGGGTTTTTTGCTTTTTTTGTTTGGTTTTTGGGGGCAGTTGTTAGGCTGTTGGGTTTTTTTGTCTGTATTTTTTGTTTTTGTTTTTTTTTTTAATTTATTTAACTTTGGTTTGTGGTCTGGTGGGGTTTTTTGTTTGTTTATTTTTCCTTTCATTAAAAAAAAAAAAGAATTTTGTCATCCAGATATTTTATGTAAAGCTAACTTGCAGTGCATAGCAGCAGTATATGATAAGGTTTGATACTAGGCCCAAGAGGGAGGAGCCTAAATATTCTTCCCTTGATTCGCTCTGTTTTGAAGCAATGGTACGTCTGGACCATAATGAGAATTTGTAATGACTGTGCAAGTAAATTGGCAGTAGATGTTACCTTGACACGCAAAGTTCCGTGTGTGTATCTGGTGCATTCTTGAAATCACAATAACTTATTGCCTGTGTGCTGATGACTGTAATGTTTCCAAAGCAGTGTCAAGTAGCTCCTTGAGTGGCATCATAGAGAGGTTATAGTAATTCCCCACAGGAATCTGTGCCAAGACTGGTACTTGGGCTGAATTGTCTGACCTGCCCAGTGATCTCAGCAAGTCCTGCTAGTTACACTTGCCTGGGCTGTGTGTGTCCAAACCAAATGGCCCTACCAGACCCCCGTCGGCATTCTAGATTTTACTTGGGAGATGTTAACCAGTTGCTTAAGACAGACATCTTCATTATCAGAGTTGACAGTTCAGTTGTCATACAGAGTTGACTTTACCTATAGGATGAGGAGAACCGTAGTCAGCTGTTCCCACAACATAGTCCTTTTCACAAGCAGAGGCATGTGGCAGCATACTGAAAAATGTGTTACTTCCAGGGGCTGGTTGTTTCCCACAAGTCAGTTTAATGTGACAAAATTGCCCTTCATGTGAGGAGTGACCAAGTGCCGCTTTGTCTAGACTGCCTTTCTTAAAATGCTTGTAAATCAGTCTCTGAACTGGTAGTAGCTTTGGACCTTTCAAGACTGAAGAATCTCTCTCTAAATGTATCTAAAATGCTGCTGGAAGTAGTCCGGAGCACAGACACCTAAAGCTTTGCTCTTTTCTAAATAATATTGAAACGTAGCCCTTTTTGTTCCTTTGGGGGATGTCAGCCTGTTGTTGCTGGTCAAAGATGCGATGGGATTCTTTGTTATGCATCAGGATGGACTGAGATGGTGGAGTTTCCTATAAATCTGAAACTAGGCTTTGAATTTTGGCAGTGAAGTCCAGATTGACATGACTTTGGTCTTGGGATTTGGGCTTTGAAATTTTTGATGTGGACTTTGTTTTGGTCTGTATAGGTATGTGAGAAGAAACCTCTCTGAAAATAGTCTCAGTTGAAGAATACAGTGATGAGACAGAAAAGAAGAGGGAGTAGTGAGAGTAATGCTTGTAAGCTTGTGTTGTTCCAGGCTAGCAGTGCATATGGCTTCATGATGTAGTCAGCAGGCTTGCCTTTAAAAACTAAATATGCAGACTTATTATGGTGTTTAAATTCATCAGGAGTTCAATGTTTAGAAGACCAAAGTCTGCAGCCCCAAAACTTTATTGCCCTTGAGTAAGCATCCATGATTCCTACGTGTAGACATGATGAAGTTGTGTCAGGAAAGGTTCACCATGTATATGTGGATTGATCAGGGTGCATCTCTGTTCTCTAGTAGCAAAGTACTTCATTTTCTGAGTTCAGTTTGTAGGTGACCCAGAGCAGGTACTGTGTGCTGCTGTCTAGCATTTAGTGCATTTCAGTGACTTTGTACTTCTGTGTTGCAAATAAGTTGCGTGCAAGTGGTGTCTCTTTATAAGCTAGGTTCCTATATGAGTTAAATATTATTTGGCATGCTTTTCTTTTAAATATTGAATTACATCTTGAGCACAGAAACAGAAAATCCTACACATTTCTTTTAGTCTATGTGAGCTGTCATTCGAATTTGTATGCTTATAGTGGGTGTTTCACTTAGCGGGGCCTGGAGAGAGGGAGATTCTTACCATTTCTTATCACTACCTTAAAGAATTTTGTTTTGATACCTTAATGTCTGGCCTTAGCATTAACATAGAAGTCATATCCTCCTCATAGAAGAGGTAGTTTATGAGCAGGAAAGAGTTAAGGAAGTCCTATCATGTTGGTGGTTATATGAACTAAATTTGAGCTTTCCTCATGCAGCTGCTTATTAAAAGGCATTTAATAGGGATTGGTGATCTTAATGTAATGAAGTTCATTATGGACTCCAAAAAAAGTAAAAAACAGATTATCTGAATTTTGTATTTTTCTGTGAAGCTGGCAAAGCTCTGCAAAACTGGAATGAACTAGTCAAGGCCACAGAAGTGTGGTGACACCTTTAGTCACCACTTCAGTTCTGCTCTAATAAACTGAAGGAAGCATCAACTTCAAACGAAGAAAAAGAAATAGTGCAGAAGTTCTTCTAGAAGCAACTCTGTGCCTGACTGCTGGATTTGACTTCCCTGTCCCTGCACCCACAGTTCAATGTGGGTGTTGGGAACCTTTGCTGAGCGGGAGTGATGGAGGGTCCCATGTGTTCAGAGCTCAGTTATTGTGCTCATGGCCAGTTACTAACTCTTTAGTATGGAGGTGATGTGGTGTTGGTCTTTTTCTGCCACTGTAGTTGCGTGATGCCTTTTATGGTTTAAAGCTTAGAGCTCTTTGTGGAGGCTGCTGCTCTTGTCTGCACTTTAGTGCTGGTTTTCCTGCAATATTCTTACAGATGTTTTATGGACTTCTTTCCGTGTCCTCCTGTTCTGTACTGAGAGGTGGTGTGGGCAGTACTTAGAGCACTCATATTTCAGGAGAAATTTCGGGTGGGTGCAGTGTTTCTTCCTTTCTCCTCCCTGCCTTTCCTTCCTCCACAACCTGCAATTGCACAGGGAACTGTCATGATGCTTTTTTTTTCCACTGAACTTTCTGATCTGATAGTGCCTTTGAGTGACTGCTTTCATTCTACTAAGAGGTTATAATTGCCCGTGTTACGTCATGAACTTTTTCAAGGGTTAGCTGAAACAAGTTGCTGTATCAGTGAATGAAAGCTCTCCAAGTCGTATTTTCTGGAACAGAGGGGTAGCTGGATATGTCCTTTAGTCTTGAGCTTGTCCTGTTTATTATGACAGTGCACATGAATCTGAAGTTACTGAAGCGAATACCTTTGGTATTTTTTTTTTCAGCTGAGATAGATACAAACTCTCATTTGCCATATCCATAAACTAACTTCTTTCTCTCTTCATTTGCAGTTACGTTGTCTCATATCACACAGCTGGTTCTGAGTCACAACAAGCTTACAAGTAAGTATATTCCTGTATTTGGACTTCGTTACAGACAGTTGAGTAATACTGAAAAAATGACACTGTTAGTTTGATATTTTTTTGTAATAGAGTACAGTGTCACTGTTAAGAGTACTTTTTCGTTAAGCACAAAATAAAGAGATTGAGGACGTGACTTAGCAGCCATGTTCAATGTGCCTTTCCAGCTTCAGTGCAGATCTGCAGTCTACTGGAAGATCTGTAAGTCTCAGTTGTGTTACCAGTTCAGCCAGAAATCCATTTCCTACCATGACTCTGTAGCCCTTATCTTTAGATGAAGCCTTCTGAAATTTTTAACTGTATCAGCAAGTATACCGTTTGCATTTTAGTGGATGGATAATTAATTTGCCTGAAGCAAACCAAGTTACAACTCCACTGCATTATATCTATAACCAAACATATGTGAGCAAGACCAGCTGAATGTAAGCATCAGGCATGGGAGTCAAGCAGCCTACTTCTGTCAAAAAAAAATGTTTTGAGTGTTAAATTGTCTCTTGCTTGTACTGCACACACTGCCTTCGGTTATTACCTTGTGAATCCTGCTTCCCACAGTAAAGAAACCCTTATATGAGCTGTTGGTAAATACCATGTCATGAGAGCAACATAAACATGAGACTTAACTTGGTGGAGACAGATATCAGACTGACTTTTGCAAGGCAAAAGTTTTTGTGGTTTTTTTGTTTTGTTTTGTTTTGTTTGGTGGTTGTTTGGTTTTTTTAGTAGAACTGCTTCAGGATTATCTGTTAGTGTCTTATGGAAACATTCCTGCATGTTGGTTGTTGAAATTCAAGCAGTGAATTTTGTCTCATACCTCTTGCATCTTCTAAAGGGAAGCATTGGTTTGTTGATATTCTTGTGCTTGTCTGTTCTCTGCATGTGCCAGTGCATTTCTCTCTCAATCACTCCTTCTCTTTTTGGAACTCAGTTGAACAGTGCATGAAATGGGGAGGAGAATGGAACCACCAAAGTGGGTGTATGTTGAGAAGGGGACTGGGTAGGTGCTTTAGCATGTGCCCAAAGGAATCTTTACAAATTGAAGTAGGTTTAAAAAAATGCACAAACAAAACCCCTCAACAAACAAAAACAGTAAAACCCAACCTGTTGAACTCTACACTACCTACTGCGTGTGCTGTAAGGTAGTATATGTTATTTAAAATATGAATTAATGCAAGAAGTTCACTAAAGGTTCTGAGCATTTGCAGAGGATTGTGCATGAGGAAAAACAGAAATATTCTTGATTCTGGCACTTAAACACTTCTCTGGGTGCAGTTTATTGGGAGTGACCGTGTAGCATGAGGGGTTTGTAGTAGCAAATAGATAAATTTATGGGGGCTATGTGAAGGCTGTGATAAGTGTGAACTAGTTACTCTGGGCCCTGCTTCTGACTGTGTAGTGTCCTCTAGACTGGCATCTTGATATTTGTTTTTTGTCCCTATTACAGTTTTCAAAGAAATCTCAATTTAATTATAAACACGACCAACAGTTTCCAGTCATCTGCCAGGTAAATGACTGATGGGTAAATTGATGGGCAAATCTACCCAGGCAAAATTCTAAGCATTGCTATTAAGCATGCAGCTCTATGCTTGGTTTAGAAGGTTGTGAAATAGCTGTAATCTGGGAGAATGTTTTGGGAAAAATTATGGTAAATTTTCTTTGGACAAATTGCCATCTGACATCTGTTAGCAGCTACTGATGGAACTGGGCAATGGGGTCACCCACCTGTTGACTTCTGTGTTCTCTCAGGTAGTACAAGGAGATGCCTGCCTGAATTTGAGCTGCTCTAAAACTAGGCAGTTAATTTGATTCAGCCCCTTCAGCTTTCTCTATAGACTTTGGAGAGTTGTGGGCACCTTGAGATAGCAGTTCATTCTGCACATCTCTATCTGATGCTTGTAGTCAGACAGCTCACCCAAAGTTGGGTACCTGCTGCTGCCAGGCGAAATTTCTCTCTGGTGCCAATTATTTGCTCTGATACCTGAATAGCTGCTTACCTGGCACAAGGATGACTATTCTTTCTCTGGGATTTGTAAAATTCCTACAACTTTAGAAATATAACAAACTGAATCATCTCTTCCACGCAATGTCTTACAAATGTTAAATGTAGCTAAAGGATGATTTCAGCTGAGCACACAACTGGCTAGGCAGGTAGGAGGTATCTGCCTTGCTCCAAGGAAGAGGAGACAGGCTGAAACTCCTGCATGAAGACCTGAATGACAGTAACCTTGGCTTGGTCAGAGCTGAGCCTGGGGAGGGGTGGCATTCTTTAGCATGAGTACCACAATGAAAAGCTAAGTAACTAACCTATGTCCTAGCTATAAGTCCTAGTTGTAGGCCTGACTGGGAGAGGAAAGAAGTGTCTTCAGGTTGACTTTAACTGTTCAAGAAAAGTCCAGAGTATACCATTAGCATAAAGCAGTTTAAGTTTTCAAAATACCAGTTTAAGGACTGCTGGTACTATAAATTTGTGTTATATTAAATCTCAGCCTTTAATTACTGCTTTCTTCTAAAGTAGCCAGGAGATCAGGAGACTGCAAGTATATGGGTTCTCTCAGCCAAGGAATTCTGTCAGCCTTTATAATTGCTGTGTTTGGTTTCTTTTATGGGACGGTAAGGCTACTGCTTCTCCTGAGAAGTGACTCATCGAGTCTGAAACTTACTATTCTTTCACAAATGGATGTAGACACTTAAATAGACAGCACACATTTTTAAAAGGCTAAATTTCAAGTTCCTATTCTCGTATTTGACACTGTTGACCTAATCTTTTAAGATATGTAATTAATTGTCTTAGCAGATTGTTCTTAAAATGACTAGGAAGCTGATGGCAGTGACACTTGACATGCTACACTAAGGTCATATTAGCATTTTCTACTAGTTTTCTGCCATTTAAATGAGTGTTCTGCTTGCTTTTTTTTTTTTGCTGTTTAGAGTAAATATGTCTATCTGGAAGAATAAATATATGTAAAAACTGGATATGCATATTTTTATGTAAACATACTTCATATTTTTGCCAGAAAACTATTAAAAGTAAGTAAAGTTTCATTAGCAAGTATGAGAAGGTTGCACTGTTAAACCCATCATACTATTTAGAATACTTTTGTGGCATGCATTTTGTTAATATTTCTAGTGTGCCATTCGTACTGCATTTACATATCTAAATCATACATTATCGTAAATACATCTATATTCTTCTGGAGCATATTAGGCTGAATTTTTTTTCAGCTATCTGGTGCTGTGCTAATACAGGAGTCTTGAATTGGCTTTTTCTGCTCTCTAAGACTTCTGAAACAGTCGAGTCTGCCCTTTCCTGCTTGGTGAGAACTTTTCGTACTTCAAAATCAGAAGCAAAACTCTAGGGGAAGCTAAATAGCTGTGATTCTGCAGTATTTTTAAACCAGTTGCTTCATAAGTGACAAACCTGGGATGATTCTGCCGTGGGGTCTCTGTGACAATGCAGTTGAAAGCAGAGGGAGAAGGTGAATATTTGTGCTTTTTCTTAGCATAATGTAGATGTAAGGGCCAATGTCTTTATATGTTGTACTGGAAGTTTTTTGTTACATTATTTAGTGAGTTAAAGCCTTCTATCCAGCTTCTGTACAGCTGAGAAGCAAAATTCAAATCAGTCTTAGCCTGCATAGGTTGTTTGATCTTGACCCAGGTGTCTTTTGAAACCGTGGGCTATCATCAAAATAAATGAAATAAAAGTCTGGACAAATGTTCCTCAAATTGGTGGAAATCAGCGGCTGAACAATAGATATCTTCCCTTCAGTGTAGTGGGTTAATATGGGTAGGTGTGACCAAGTTGTCTTTGTGCTATGTGATTTGATGCTAGCTGAGGGACATGCACCTCCCTCCTGGTGGGATCATTCACCTCCCTCTCAGTAGGACATGAATAGTCGTAGGGAGTCAGGGTAGCTGTGCTGGAGGGGTGTGGAGGGAATTGCGGCCACTGGACATACTTTTGTAGAAACCACACTTGATCAGTTTTGTCTGTCACAGATACTGTTTCTGCATTTTCTGTGCAAGACTAGTAATTATTATGGGTATCCATTCTCCTGTTTTGTGCGTTTCTGCTCGGGACTGGTTCAGACAACTTCAAGTGGAACCTAACTGGAAGTCCACTGCAATCTTGGCCACTTGCTCTTTCTGACACCTCTGTGCAGGATGAAAGTGAACTTCAGGTGTTGGTGTGGATCTGCATGTTCTGCAGGGCCAGCTGGCATGATTCCTCTCAAATTGCTGCTCCATGTCGTGACTATGCCAATTGTGTGTTAAGGAATTTGTCGTAGAAGTTCTTGAAACCAAACTTGATCCTTCTTTGTTTAGACCCCTTCAGCTAGAAAGGGTCTGTGTGGTTTCATGATGGTTTTGGGGAACAGTTTCGGAATTGCAGAATACTGAGATTTTGTGGAGCCCAGGCGATGCGATGCCTGGTTTGGTTCTTGGTCCTGCTAGCTCAGTCAGTCCAGGAAAGCATCAATGGAGGGTAAAAAGGTTGCACGGAGACCCTCGTGGTGGACACATACAATTTATTGATTCTCTGTTGCCGTGAGGCTCCAGAGGAGATCAAACCCCATGGAAGTCCAGAACGAGATCTAACTCTACTTCCTGTCTGCACGGATTTATCAGGGGGTCCAGGATTCTGGGAGGGGATTAGGGAATGGCCAATGGGAAGGGGAGGTGGGAGTGGTTTAGGAGGGGTAGGAGCGGTTTGGGGCAGGGTCCTGCCCTGAGGTCAGAGCAGGGAGGGGTTTGGGTCCATATGTGGGGAGAATGGGAGGAGTGAGGGTAGGGTTGCACTGGAGACGGGGTACAGTTCTAGAACAGTCTAAAGCTAAGGTTTACAGAACCACATATTAAAACATATAAACATAGAAACAGATAAGCAGAACACAACACCCAGGTCTGGGAGAGGAAGGGATATCACCAGGCTTGTTTATCTGTTCTGCTCTGGGTCTTGCCCCATATCATTTCAAGCAGTGTATCACATTGTCTTGAGGGATTAGGGTTTGTGGCTTTTTTCTTTATAGATTGAAGAACAAATGACTGCCTTTGACTGGAAAAAAGTACCTTTGGAGGCTGAAGTCAGCAGAGTGCATTAGGTTTCAGCTTTGGGTCTCCTTGTGCCACTAAATTTGTAAATGAGTAATAACTGGGTAGAATTAGCAATGTAGAAATTCCCATTTATAAAAGAAGCTGTTAGAGCATAAAAATTTAGGCTTATTCCTCACCTTGATGGTTTTTTTCCTAGCAGAGCAGCTTTTGTGTATTGTTTTGCCATTAAGTATGAAGTGGTACTGAACCTTCTAGACTTTAGAGAGCTTGGCTAGCTCAAGGTATTCTCCAGCTGCTTAAAGCATATACAAAATTTCACATCCTAGGATGTTAAATCCTTACTTGGTATGCTGATGAAGTTTTGACAGTTAAAATCCCTGTACTACATCATGAATAGAAAGTGCTTGAAGAGCTTTCAAAAGCTTGGGTTAGCTGTAGTCCCCTCCAGAAGGGCACAGAAGGGAAGATGTGACTGGAAAGCAGGCTGGAATGTTACAGGTTACTTCAGCATTGACAGCAGGTAGTGCTGGTTGTTAATATGTGTGCAGCTATTATGCCAGCTTGTTGTGTTTTATTTTTGCTTATTTTGGGATGTGCAGTAAGTTTTTGATGATTTCTAACTACTTTAACAACTATTTGTGTTATCTATCAGCAGTAACTAATTGACATTGTACTCATTTGGAGAAATCTGTTCAGAGATTCTAGCTTTTGTGTCATTATCTGCTCATACCCGGGAGTGTTCCTGCTGCTAGTGATGTAGCAGAACTGTATGGTTTGTCCATTAGAGGTCACTGTTTGAATATCTTCAGCATTTTGTGTCCTGGGAAGAAGCTCATGCTCCTGGTAGCTGTTCATCCTGCCTGGTAGGTGGTGGAGGACAGCAACTTAGTTTTTGCTATTCTTCTCAGTCTCCTTAACCTCAGGTGATCCTGTGCTCAGTGGCTTCACCATATTCTTGTGCTGCCTTTAAATGTTCTCAGTAGTTTCCTGCTATCCAGAGCTCACTCCTGAGAGTTTTTCTATCCTTTTGCTCTTGTGCTCTGATTCTTTACCTGGTATTATCAAGTGTCTATATGATGAGAGGTCTGGAACAAGTATTTTTTCATCAAACCTTTCTTGTGTTACCTGATGTCATGTTCACTCTCCCTCTCCTTTTCTTCTGAGCTGCTGTCCTGTGCTGTTCTGTGCACTTCCCATTGCTTCGCATGTGATTCTCATGCAATCCTTTACTCATCTTTAGCCCTTTCCCTTTTGTGAAGTGATCCATTACTTTTTCCTACTGGTTCCCATTTCTACACTTGAATTATGTTTGGGTTCACATGCTGATGCTTTAAAAATAGCTGTATCTCATTGATTGTGCTCCTTTGTCAGCAATGTAGTCACCCTTTATCATCCTTTTGCATTTTAACTTCTTCCAGCAGAGCAGTTCAAAACTGTTCTCTGTTTTTTTTTCTGCTCACATGATTTACTGCTTATTTGCTCTACCATTTCCTAAATTGTTTTGTTGTCTGTATGTGGCCAGCACAGAAGCTTGTCCTTTCGTCGCTGTTAACGCTCTTGGCTGTGTCCTTAATCTTAACATGCTGCTAAAATCTCTTGGTTTCATTTTTATATTAGGGCATCTCCTTTCTGAGTCACCTTTCTGGCTGTAGCGTATACCTGGATGTATTGGAGGTATTCCAGAGACAGTTAGCAACACTGCATCTGTCTGTCCTGAATTCCTTCCCAGTCTGGCTGCTTTGTCTTCTCCAGTCTGCTGGAATGTGTTAGGGTGTCTCCCACTGGTATTGTCTGACACTTTGCATTTTGCCTGGTATCAGGTTATTAATATAGCAAACTTGCTGACTTCTGGAAGAAACTAGATGACCGTATACTCTTGACTCTTTGTTGCTTCTTGTGTTCTGCTCTACTTTGCTTCTTCCTCTGCTTCCTTCTGGTAAGTCATTCCATGCAGTTGTACTGGCATGATACGCCCCAAAATGGTGCAAGTAAGCTGTCTGCATAGTGAGACTGGGGCTGTGTCCAAAACACAGGAGTTGTGCCTGGCAGTGGTCTATCAACTGTGCCTGGGAGTGATGCTTTAAATTAACAGTAAGCCTTTCATTTTTGTTATATATTTTGATTTGGTTTTACTTCCTACTTCTGGTGCAAGGATCTCTAAAGGGAACTATCTTTATCAATGCAGTGCATAAGGGGATATGAGAAGGAGGGAAAAGGAGATTCCTATGCATATACCTTACTAAATTTATGACATCTGAGTTCTCCACAAGTGTTTAGCTTAAATACCTTGTTGGCTTTTTTCTTTTCTTTCTGAAAAATACCCCAAACCTTTGGCTCTGAGAAAGTACAGATGGTAGAGCATTTTATCTTGAAATAATAAAAATTTTGGGTTTAAGAAGCTTTGGGAGAATGAAATGGAGTAATGGTAGAAGGGTGCCTGCTGAAACTACCCAATTTATGCATAAATTAAATTGCAAAGTTTGTGCTATATGGCGATGAAGTCAGTTTTGCATCACAAGTAAAGGGTCCATACTAAAAACACTAAACACAAATCACTTTAACATAGTTCTTCAGAAGCTGTTGTTCTTTTGTTAAGACACTTGCAAACATATTAACTCCTATTTTAAGTCTTGATGTTTTATGATGTGTTAGTACAAATTTCTTGTGTCTTTCCTTATTTCCTAGTGGCTTAAAATAACTATTTTTTTGTGGAAGCCCCATATAAATGATCATTCTCCGTGTGTATGTACAGGTTGTAATGGAAAATTATTGAAATCCTCTTGCCAGATACAGACTATTTTGAAACTGGCATTTTCAAAGTTTGTGAATGTTGCAACAGTGAACTTACTTCATTAAAGAGCTTAATTTTGTATTACAGAATTTACTATCTAACAAGCCAAGTGGAATTTTAGTTATATAGAAGGACAGAGACAAGAAGAAAGATTTGGTCTAGATTGAGAGGAAACTGGATGTAGTTTTGTATACTTAGATTTGTTCTGCATTTTCTTTTCATTCTTTTAGTATTCAGGTGTGTTGAAGTGGATAACAACACGGCATTTCCCTTCAGACCACTCACCATCTGGCCTCTTACTTTTTTCATGTCCTGTGACATAACCCTTGTGGCGAAATAATTTCCTGATCTTTATGTGATGATGTGCAATATGGTAACTGGTTACTCTTGTCTCAGAGACAAAGTAATATCTCCCAAAGCTGGAAATGAAATGTGTAGTCAGCTGAAGCCCGGGGTAAGGTCATGTAGAGGCACAGGGAGGATCTGTACCATACAGTGGCTTTAAGTACTGGGTATAGGGACCCCAAACTAGGAGGGAGTTTAATTCATTCCCTGTTCTGAGGACTGTAGCAAGAAACTCATGTGCTGACTTTGCTTTTGACCAGTGAGCTTTTTTAGTGCAGCTTCTGTGTGTGTGTTTAGAGGAGAGGCTGGTGTCCCTGCTAAGCAGTGTCAGCACAGCAGTTGGCAATGCTGAATAGGGGGAAGAGTCTGTTGATCCATGTAGCAGTGAAAATTAGTCCTGTGTGAGTTCTTCAAAACATTCCAGTGGTATAAAAAGTGTAAACTACTAATACTGTCCAATAAGGTGAACTGAAATTATGAACCACTTTGTAGATACACTGAAAGCAGAATTCTGTAAATAAGCACTGCTAAGCACACAGCCACATGGATATTTCTGAGTAAAAGGCTGAAGTGACCTTCACTTTTGAGGTTAACCTATGATATCTGTTCAAGGCCTGGTGTTCAGGACACCTTTGCTTAGTCCCTGCAGAAAACATGTTAAATGGACTGAAGTAAAGAGACTGTTGAGGAAGGGAAAGGTGAACATGCTGGATGAACTTCAGACAGTTTGATTTCTCTAAAGCCAGCAACTGTGCAGTAGTGTGAGACTCTGAAAAGATCATGCTTAAACAACTTAAACACCTGAAGGAGGCTCACTGAGATTTAGTGAGACTTTTTGCATTTGGTGAAAGCCTAATGTTTAAATTTAATCTAAATTTAAAGTTCTTTAGTCCTGCAGAAGTTATTTCTCTTAACCATTCCCTGCTGTTGAAATATCAAAACATACAGATAATCTGACCTGTAACAAAGGTACATAGTTTTCTTCAACTTTTTGCATAGGCAACTGCATGGGATTTTTTCTTTCTGCTTAAAAATAAGACAGCAAAGCATCTTGGCTGAACTATGCACTCCTCACAAAATGATTTTTACTGTGGTCCAGTACAGTACTTTCATGTCAGAAAGCTTGGCTAATAGTCTATTTTCCTCAAAATTATTTGTAGAAATGAAGGAACATGTTTATTATCCACATTTTTATACCCGTCCTCACTTGTACTGTTCCTCACTGCTGTAAAAAAGGTAACAAACATCAGATTTTTGTGAGCTGTTTTGGTGTCGTTTCAGTTCTTTGCTGTTAGGGGATTTGTTTTCAACCTAGTAATCCTTTCCTAACTTCAGCCCTTGGTTTCTAGTATTGCTATGCAAATTCTGAAGTTTGTCTTAAACTCTCTTCTCAGAGAAGAACAGGTTTGTGCTTTGTTTTCACTAGACGTCACTTGATTCCCAGTGTCTTCTCAGCCTTTCTTGTTCTCAATGCACTTCTCCTTAGACTCTGGCTTCTAAATTAGGACTGTTTATTGATAAATTGCTTTGTTAGCACAGTAGCACATAAGTGAGCTATAGAATAATTTAAATATGTTCATAAGAACAATTTCATAGATGAGGTGCTTCTGTGGATAACTGCATTAAAAAAAACCCCTGCTGGTTTCTGAAAAGAGCTCAAGGTTAGGAACACAAGTTTGTTTTTAATATTTTCAGCATGAGAAAGATTAATATCAATCTTTGGAAGAGGGAGAAGAGAGTAAAAGGAGAAGCTTGGAACTACATAGTGTGTAAATTAGGTAGTGTATGCTTCGGCTGGGAGCAGGATTCTCTCCAGATAACTGCCAAGTATGATATCAGCATNGTCAAGTAGTGCTATTTGAATAGCTCTTCTGGATAAATATTCCCTTAGAACCTGTAAAGGTTTGGAGTACTACTGAAAATCATGTTCTTAGGTACTGTGAAATTACTTCATTAAGTAAAAGAAACATTCTGAAAAAACAGGGATTCTGCAGATTAAAGTTTCTAAGAATAGTTCCTTTGGCATTCACAATCTTCTCTTAAAAAATTGAAGTTCTTGTTTCATTTGATGTCTGATTCAAAAACCATTGAATTCAATTGGAGGTTTTCTGTAGCCTTTGGATCATATTTATTGAGGAGATCACAAGCTTACTCTCAGTTTTTAGCATAATCAAATATTACAGATACCGCTTTCTAAGCAGCAGTGTGTTAAGGTATAAATGAACTGAAATGTTTAAAGCAGTTTACGTACCATGTCTTCATCTCATGGAGACTTATATTTTTACTAAATTGTTTCACTTAT
>WEIV01007324.1:17603-38629 GCA_013390005.1 Calyptomena viridis | reverse complement strand
GAGAAACAAAGGGTTGATTGTTTACTAAAAAAATTAATTATTCTACCACTAAATCCTTCAAGTAACATACAGTAATTTCTAGCTGTCAGGAAAATTCAGAGATATCCTTTTAAAGTGCCATGTATTTCTGTATGCAAGCAGTGTGTGATGGTAGATCAAGGTACTTCTTTCTTATTGCCAAATGCAAAACAAGCTTCTTTCATTTTCTTTAATCTATATCCTTTTAAATGGGACTGAGACATATTTACATATTTACCACAAGATTAAAGATGTAATTTGTAAGCCAAAAGATTTTTTTAAATTATCTCTGTGTTTTCCAAAACCATCCCAGAGAGGTCAGGATTTTATTTTTATGCCAGCCCCTCTGTCAAACCATTTGCACTGCCGCATGAGATTTGCTGTCAAAAAGGCAGCAGGTACCAGTACTTTTTTGTATGACAGCCACACTACAAATCTGCTTTTTTGCTAAAATAATGTGAAATATTGGTCATGTTATTGGCATAGGTGCATCAGTCCACAGTTCTGCAAAGGCGATGACATAGGATTGAATAACATCTTTTTTTACTATGTTTCCTTGTTACCCCCAGGTAATGTATGCCTGGTATTATTCCTGTGCCTCATCTACATGATATTTAGAGTTGTTACAGCAGATATTTAAGATCAAATTTTATTGATTCATGATCAAATGTCTGGAAATCCCCAGTTTGGTTTTTAGTGCTTAAAAGAGTCACGGATACAGCAACAATGAGAAAGGAGGAGGCCAAGAACTGAGGCTTTGACATTTTTTGATGAGATTTGGTAAAGAAATGTGTTCTTTCATGTTTTAGAACTGAAAAAAACCACTGATTAGAGCATTGTTGCCCTCTTCCGTGCCTACTTGCTCACCATGTATAAAAGGCTTACTGCAGTGAGAGACTACACCAAGGGCTGAATATCTTTTTTTACTCTTTTAACCTGATGTACCTACTAAAATACTTACTATGTTAATTCCAGAAGACTGAATGCTCTCAGAAGAACACTCATGAATATTTCAAGACTTGTGCTGTCAAGAGGTGCATCCTATCTTCTAAAATTATATCTGCCCTGAGCTACAGAAGTGTGATTTACATTTAGTTTGTCCGAGATGTGTCAAAGGGGTATAATACTCTATAGTGCAGACTGGGCATGCACTGTATTTCATATATTATTCCCTTTCATAGAAAAATCACATAGAGTGTTTTTTTGTTGACTTGGTATAGTGAGAGCAAACTAGATGGCATATAGACAACAGTGTGAATGCACACTGCTAGAGCTCGAGAAAGCTTATTCAATCAGTTCTTACCTTTTTATTTCCTGCTCATTATGCAAGGAGCAGACATACCACACAAATGAGCACAGTGTGAATTCTTATATTAATAGACTTTCCCCAAAGTATGCTTTCAAAAATATTAATTTGCTCAAATTATGTGTGCATAGGGTAAATCACTTTAACAAACTAAAATCCTGTAGAGTTTGACTCAAAATCCAATCATAAGTCATATTCACAA
Organism: Calyptomena viridis; assembly: GCA_013390005.1. Classification (NCBI taxonomy): domain Eukaryota; kingdom Metazoa; phylum Chordata; class Aves; order Passeriformes; family Eurylaimidae; genus Calyptomena; species Calyptomena viridis. The sequence continues at coordinate 37,103 of WEIV01007324.1, read as the reverse complement.
CAGTTTTAAAAGGCATATAACTGACATGAACAGAGTGATATCAACTGATACCTGCAGAGCACTAAGAGGTCTAAATATGATCTCGATGGATATGGCACACCTATGTGCTATCAAATATGAATAGAAAGACACCCCAGTGGAAGTCCTTCTTTACAGTAGTTGCATACTTGGAAAGTCCTTCTAATGGCTAAAGCACCCTGTAATTAGAACAATGCCACCATTTTTAACTGCTTTAGCAAAGGAGAGTATACTTATTATAAAGTTGTGACACTAGTATTTCCCACGAAATTCATTGTTTATTTATACCCATGTGATGTAGGCGCCAGTGAGGTTAATACAGATTGGAATACAGATCAGAAACTGATCATTTTAACAGAACCTAAAGATAAGGTAAAACTGTGACCTCTGGGAAACCGATATTTTAATTTTTTGCCTTAATGTCAAAACACAGAAATATATTAAAAAATAGTCTTCCTATATGGTTTCAAGAAATTCCAATAAGCTTTATCTATCTTTTAGATATTTTTTATTTAAAGAATATCTTAATATATCTTACAAGACACAAATGTAGTTGTGAATGTAAAATATTATTAACATTTCTAATTATTTCATTATTCATATTAATTTGGACATTACTTGAAGATTTTAAAGCTTAAATCAAATGACTGCCAGTAGAAAAAAGACCTGGGCTTTGTTCCTTGGGGACAAATAAAAATCTTCCCTTCAATTTCCTAGTGATTTGTTTGGTCACAGCTGACAATACTAATGACTTGCTTCAGCTTGAAGCTCGGGAATTTTGCAGAGACCATGACTTGAAAGCTAAGAATATCCAAGAAACTTCTTGCATTTCACCACAGTTGATGGTCATCTTTTCAATCCTAAATGACAGTTATACTAATCTATGGAAAAAAGTGAAGAATAAAAAGTTTAAGAAATCACTCAATAAGGTACAAGAACTAAAAAATTTAGTGTCAGTGGTCTGTAGGCTGAAAGAACTCAGAAGAACACTGACAGTTGGCAGAAGCATATCTACATGAGTGAAACTTTATATTTAGAAATAATTTCTCAGTCTGTCACTGTAATGTTTCTAAAATTACTTGTTGCTCACCATGACTGAGGATATGCATTGTAGACGAAGGAGCTGAAGGGAAAGGTAACTATAACAGGTGTCCTGACTGACCTCTACACTGCAGAGAACGACTGCCAGTATCCCCCAGAAAGGGTGCATGAGGTTACACAGATCTGCAGAAGAGCCTTACAGAAGTGCAGGCCAAAGTTTTTTTCCTAGAGAGGTGAGGACAGGATAGTGCAAATGAAAAGGTGGTTCAGTCATGTGAAAAGCCGGGGATGTCTTAGCATTGGGAGAATTTATTTAAGGATTAATTCTCTCAACTGTTGAAATCTATGTAAGTAGCTGGGAAAATACACAGATAAGACAAACGTTCAGTTATTAAATTGTTGAAGAAAGTTGTAAAAATATGGTGTGGTGTCCATGCATTATTTCACTAAAAAGGGAAAGGAAAATCAAGCAAGCAAAGATACAGGAAATAGAAGGATTGCAAGAGGAGAAAATGGTAAGATTTATAGGAAAAAAGGTGCTAGGAACAAAATCAACGATAGACTGAAATTTAATACACTTGGAAAATTTTGTGAGGGCGGTAAAAATCTCAGAAAGCTTGTGCACTGTTGCTAGGAACAAAACAGAAGAATCCAAATTACTGCTATAGGACATAAAAAATATTTTACAAGCAGCAGACAGACAAGAATAATAAAACATAGTTTCTGAAAGATATCTATTATTAAAGAGATAGAAGTAAAACTGCTGAAGAAATATTAAGTAAATAATATTCCAGGAAAAAGTGATTGAGCAGATAAAACTGTATCAAGCACTGGAAAATCACATAAAGAAATTTGTTTCAAAGTCTAGAATTAACTTTTCATATTGTTGCTGTCTCAATTCTTATGACAATTCATTTACATTATGCAGATTAAAATAGTCCTGAGAATACAGGCTGGAACCCAGACTTCTTATACTGCATTGGAGCATTCAATTCTTTCTCATTTGCTTTTTTGTGCATTTGCCTTGCTCTGAGGATCTCTGACAGCTGTTTAATCTGATGACTCTGGCTATGAGTTGGATGTTGTTTTCCCAGAAGCTGGACTGCTCCTGTACATAAGAGAGAGTCACAGAAGTTAAGTTTCAGAACTTCACAGACCTGAGGAACTCTGAACTTCAAAATGTTGACGCCAAATTAAGTGACAAGTTAATTTGGGGAATAATCTTTCTTAATAACTGTGTAGCATGGTCTAGCAACATGCCTACATTTCACCAAAAAACTACCCTAGGTGCCAATGAAAACTCTCTGAACGTTATCTGGACGCAGCTAGATATTTAAAAACAGTTTGTTGAGACCTTCAGTTTCACAAATCGATTTTGATCACAGCAGAGACATTTCTTATGGGTTTAGGTCATCTTCTCTTACTGGTAAGTATGAAGAAAGCCAGAATACATTACATTTTCATGTATAATAACTTCTCCCTAAGCCAGACTACATGACTTGTGGAAAAGTCTGAGACATAAAGGAGACAAAACAAATCAAAAGAATAGTAGCACATTTTATTAGGCACAATAAGGATATGGGTCCTGCTCCTGAAATATCCTGTCTTCCCCTGGCCTACTGCTAATGGAACATTTTGACTATTTTTCAAACCCTTGATAAGAAAGATATACATCTATGAATGTGATGCTCCTTTCTAAATTCATTTACAAGTGTGTCTATACAAATTTGCAGATATGTAAACAAATGCATGTTTACCTCAGGTGAAGCTAATAAATATTTAATGTATTCTAAAGCAAGATAACCTTTTCCAGCCAGTGCCACAGTTGAGTCTAATCCTTGCTGACAGACTCTATTTTGGCAATTATTTTTAAAGGTCTGTTTCTTTTCATTTTATTAGTGCATGATAAAGTCAAGCCCTAAGGCATCCAATTTCTGAGTTAAATGATGAAATACAGTAGTAACCGAAGAGGACTAAATTAAAAAGATAGAATTTATATTATGTTGGAGAAGAAAAACTCTACAGAGAGTGATTTTTTAGAGACTCGGGCTCTTACAAAGAGTATATAGTAGCTATAAGGTGACAGTATTTTATTGACAGCTCATGTCTTACAGTTCCATATCTACGCCTTTCAGTTGTACTAGATAGTAAGGTACAAGTTGTTACACCATACCAGACAGAATATTAACCCCTCTGACACTGTGCTGTTTGGAGTCAGTTAACAGACTTGGTAGGGAAGCTATTGACAAACCTGTTGAAAAAGGCAGCAAGCTGGCAAACCAGCAACAGCTATGCAAAGGGTGAGACAATGCACCCTGTCAAGGAAAGTCTCTCCATTTTGGTACAACGATAGAGACATAAATTTGAACAGAAGACTCTCTATCATTTCAAAATATAACTTTTAGTCTAATAAAGAAGAATGAAGTAACTAATCTAAGCTCAATGACATACTTCATTAATTATCCAGACATTTCTAACACCAGGGGAAAAGTATTTAAAGCAGAACACTGTTTCATCATCTTAGCACTGCTTATTTACATGTTATTGAGAAGCCTTAAGACTGAACAATGTTGTGCGATGTATGGATATAAAGAAAATTTGATCTAGGTCTTTTTAGATATGTGAAATATATTAAACTGTCAACAGGCAAGTAGTATTTCGTATACGTAAGAATCTTTTGAACTGTAGATGTGAGGAAAAGGCTTACAACAGCTGCAATAATACTAACTTACATAAGCTATTCAAAATAAAGAGCATCTAGTAACAGCATTGCAGCGTGATTACTAAATGTAAGTCAAATAAACACTGCCTTTAGGGAAAAGAGTCTTAGTGGTTACCTTGATCTTTATGAACAAATATTATTGTTAGTTACTGGTGCACTGGAAATAGAAGCACAGGAGGTGGAATGCATCTGCACTGTTTATATGTAAGCTAGTAATTTAGACAAATTTATGATCAGTGGTTAAAAAGTGTCAATTCTAGATGGTGGTATGTCTCATGTTAGAAAAGGTATCTTAAAATAAATTTAATAATTCTCCTGTTTCCTTTTGATGGTAATGGGGTACCTGCTATGAATATCTACATTATAAAGTACCTAAAGAGAATGCAATGAATTCTAATTTCAAATACAATAGAAATGAGTGGTATGTGCACATATACAGAGGAAACAGCCTTGGAGGTTCCTGAAGTGTGTGGAAGATAACTTCCTGACTCAGCTAGTAAGGGAGCGAACTGGTAAGGCACCCACTTGTCCTGTTGTTTGCGAAGAGAGAAGGACTGGTGGGTGATGTGATAGTCAGAAGCCATCCTGGGCATAGCAATGATGAAATGACATTGGTTTTGACTCTCGGAGAAATGAGGAAGGTCAGCAGAACTTCCATCTTGGAGCTTCAGAGGGCAGGATTTGTCCTGTTTAGGAAACTAGTTGAGGAAGCAGTGCTGAAGGAGAAAAGAAGTCCAGGAAGGCTAGATGCGCTTTAAGAAGGAAATCTTAAAGGCACAGGAGCAGGCTGTCCCCATGTACCCAAAGATGAGCAGGTGGAAAAGAAGACTGGTCTGGCTGAACTGAGAGTTTTGGCTGAAACTCAGGAAAAATAAGAGTTTATAACCTTTGGGAGAAAGGACAGGCATCATTGGCATAAGTGAAACCTGGGGGAATGAGACTTGCGACTGGAGTGCCCTATTGGATGGTTACAGGCTCTTCAGGAGGGATAGGCAGTGCAGAAGGCGGGGGGGTGGCACCCTATGTAATAGAAAGGTGAGAATGTATGGAGCTCACAGTGGGCAATGGAACTGTTGAGAACCCCTGGGTAAAAATCAAGGAGCAAACAAATAATGCAGATCATCCTGGGAGTCTACTATAGACCTCCCAGCCAGGACGATGCCACTGACAAATTATTCTTTGAGGAACTAAGGGACACTTCCAAGTCAACTCTCCTTGTCCTTCAAGGGACAATGGGGGACTTCAGCTTGCTAGAAATACACTGGGAGCATCTTATAGCTGGTTCAACTCGGGCCAGAAAATTCCTAAAAGACCCGGATGTCAACTTGATGGAACAGGTCCTAAGCAAGCCAACTGAAAAAAATGCCCTCCTTGATCTGCTGTTTGTCAGCAGAATGAATCCCATGAGTGAAGTGGAGATTGTTGGCTATCTTGGCCACAGCACTCACAAAGAGATTGAGTTTAAAATCTCTGGAGGAAAAGTGCCAGCAAAAGCTCTGGCAGCCGACTGGAAGCTGGTGAATGTTGTCCCAACTTTCAAGAACAGCAAGAAGCAGGATCCTGGAAGCTACAGACCTGTCAGTCTCACTTTAGTTTCTGGTAAAGTTATGGAGAAGACTATTCTTGAAAGTATTGAAAAATACCTGAAAGACAACACAGTCATTGGTTTCATGAGAGGAAATTCCTGCTTATCAAATCTGATTTCCTTCTATGACAAGGTAACCCACCTAGTTGATAAAGACAAGACAGCTGATGTAATGTTGTTGGATTTCATTAAAGCTTTCAATACTGCCTCTCACAGGATCCTTCTGGACAAAATGTCCAGCACACAGCTGCATAAACACATGATGTGGTGGGTGAGCAATTGGCTCCTGGGTCTAGCACAGAGGATAATAGTGAATGGGGTGACATCAGACTGCAACCTGTCACTAGTGGGGTTCCACAGGGCTCAGTCTTAGGCCCTGCACTCTTCGACATCTTTATAAATTACTTGGACACAGGACTGGAAGGGATACTAGGCAAGTTTGCAGACAACACAAAACTCGGAGGAGCTGTTGACTCTCTTAAAGACAAGGAGGCCTTGCAGAGACACCTTGCCAAATTAGAGGACTGGGCAATCATCAACTATATGAAGTTCAAGGAGGGAAAGTGCTGGATTCTGCACCTGGGATGCAGCAACCCTGGATTTTCATACACACTGGTGAATGAGATGCTGAAAAGCAGTGCCTGCTTTTTCATCAGGACCTGTAGGTCCTGGCTGATGGCAAGCTGAACATGAGTAAGCAGTGCCCTGGCAGCAAGGAGGACCAACCATGTCCGGGGGGCATCAGGCCAAGCATCACCAGCTGGTCAAGGAAGGGGATTGTCCCGCTTTGCTCTGCACTGGTGTGACCTCACCTTGAAGCAATTTTGGTTACCACAATATTAAGATATTAAGATGATACTAAGGTATTAGAGAGTGTACAAAGGAGCGTAATGAAAATGGTGAAGGGCCTTGAGGGGAAGCTATATAAGAAGTGTCTGAGGTCACTTGGTCTGTTCAGCCTGGAAAAGAGGAGACTGAAGGGAGACCCCATTGCAGTTACAACTTCCTCATGAGGGGGAGAAGAAGGGAAAGCACTGATCTCTTCTCTGTGGCAACCAGTGACAGTCTGAAGTTGTGTCAGGTGAGGTTTAGGTTGGATATTAGAAAAAGGTTTTTCACCCAGAGGGTGGTTGAGCAACAATAGCACCAGGCCTGCCAGAGTTCAAGAAGTATTTGGATGATACTCTCAGGTACATGGTGTGATTCTTGGGGATGGTCCTGTGCAGGGCTAAGAGTTGGACACGATGATCTTTCCAACTCAGTATATTCTGTGTTTATGTGAGAAGGACTACAAGGATGTCAAGAGGTTATGCAGCGAGAAAAATAGAAGAGTCAAAGCCCAACTAGAACGTAATCTGCCTACTGCTCTAACAGACAACAAAAATGTTTCTAAAAATATATAAGCAATGAAAGGAGAGCTAAGGGGAATCTCCATCCTTTACTAGATGGGAGGAAACATAGTAACAAAGGATGAGGAAAAGGCTGAGTTACTTTATGCCTGCTTTGCCCCACTATTTAATAACCAACAGTTTTCTCTCAGGGTACCCAGCCCCCTGAGCTGGAAGACAGGATAGGGAACAGAATGAAACCCCTGTAAATCCAATGGAAATGGTCAGCAACCTACTGCACCATTTAGACACACACAAGACCGATTTTCTGTAATTCCATTAGTATGAATATATTTTTAAAAGCTTCTGCTACTTCACTCGCAATTTGTACTATCTCTTTTTCAAGTAAACAGAAGTATAGCTTCCAAAATATGATTATTATGCCTTCCAGTTTGTTCAGTCATGAAAATAATTCGGCTGTAGTGTGATGTTCTTTTGATCACTGCATTTCAAAAAAAGATGCAGACCAGAGAAAGAGACAGGAGGAGAATAATGAGAATACCTAGAAATATCCTACAAATGCAAAAAGTGTGAAGGATATTGGATGGTTTAGATTAAAGATTACAAAAAAAAAAAAAATGGAGCAGCTATACTTGCAGTATTTAAATGCATAAAACACTATTGAGAGGAGAAACAAACTAATTTGTAGCTTTTGTAAGGGGATCTTCTATTCCACTTTCAGCTAGTTCTAGTTGGCTCCACACCAGCACCACCACAGGACACAGTTAAGGTCATTGGTGAAGCTGCTGATGCCTCTGTGCCAACATATTTAAGAAAGAGCAGTAAATATCAAGACAAAGGAACAATGCCAGAGCAATAGAAGATGTGTTGTAGTGGAGATGGTAACACTGTAGAGGGATTGCAGCCTGGAGATAAGTTTATGATTGAGCAGGTCAAACCATGAGGAGTCTGTAGACCATGAAGGAACCACGCCAAAACAGGCACGTCACTGAAGGAGTGGCAGCCCATGGAGGATTCTCACCAGATCCAAGGAAACCACTAAGAAGAAAGGCACAGTGGGAAAAAAAGAGTAAGGAACAAGTAGCTGCAGAAAGAAATTGCTATGTAATGACCTCAATTTCCTGCAATACTCACTGCCTCAAGGAAGAGATTGAGGGGAAGGGAGACTAGAAAAATGGAAGGAGAGGTGCCTGAAGTGAAGTTGAGCATGGGAAAGTGGGAGAAAAGATGTTTTCTTTGAGTGTTTAAATGTTTGTCTTTGTTTCCCAATACGCCATCAGTAATTCAATGTTTTAAATGGAGTTAAATTTTTAGCCCAATCCTGTTTTGTCCATGACAGTAATGGCTCAGTGATTTCTCTGTCTTTATTTGGATTTGTGAGTCTCTTTCGCTCTGTTTTATCCTATTTTTCTCCCCTGTCTCAGTGTGTGTGTGTGTATGGGAGGAGCAAATAAGTAGCTTGGCTGTTAGCCAGGGACAGCTCACCACACTAATATAGCTCAGGATGTTGTTGGCCTTCTTTGTTATAAGAGTGCACTGCTGGCTCATGGTCAGCTTGCTGTTCACCAGGACCATAGTGTCTTTATCTGCAGAGACAGATAAAGACGTCTGTTTTTCATCTGGTCAGCACCTGTTTGCACTGATTCGGATGTGAGGTTATTCCTCTTCAGATGCAAGTCTCTACACTTTTCTTTATCAAACTTTCTGAGTAATCTCTTGGCCCAATTCTCCAGCAATGCCAGGTCCCTCTGAACAGCAGCACAAGTGTCTGGTCTATCGGCCAGTTCCACTCTTGCCAGTTCCACGTCATATTCAAACTTGTTAACTCTGCCACATCATCCAAGGTATTAATGAAGAGTTTAAATAATATTGGTCCCAGTATCAGCCCTGAGATACACCACTAGTGACTCTCCTCTACATGAACTTTTTGCCACTGATCACAACTTTCTGGCCTGACTGTTCAGCTAGTTTTCAATCTACCTCACTGTCTGTTTATGTAACCCTCATGATGATATTATGGAAGACTGTGTTAAATGCTCTAATAAAGTCAAAGTAAAGACCCACTGTTCTCCCTTTATCCACCAACTTGGTCACTTTGCTGTATAATGTTATAAGGTTGATTTACTATGATTTTTCTTTCATAAACTCTGCTGACTATTCCGGTCACCTTTTTATGCTGTATCTTCTTGTGCTTTTAACGACTCAGCACTTGTGGCTGCAACCCATAAGGCTGCATGGATTTCTGTATGTTCACTTAAGTTCTTGTTAAAATGATCCTTCTCCATAAAGGGTTATTCTTCCTTGCTCCAGACTTTCCTCTGATGTCAGGGACTCGTGATTCCCAATGGTTGGTCTTAGCAGTAACGAGCGAAGAAAAGAAGGCACCAAGTACCTCAGTCTTTTCTATGCCCTTTGTCAACAGCTCCTCTTCCCTCCTATTCAGCATCAGGAACAGGTTTTCCCTAGTACTCCTTTTGCTGCTTATGTACTTGCATAATCCTTTTTTTATCCCCTGCCAGATTCAATTCCAGGTCAGCCTTGACTTTCCTAACCCCATCCCTGCGTGATCAGACAACTTTTGCGGAGCAGCCCACTCCTGCTGCTCCCTAGAACAGAGCCAATTTCCAGGGCTGGAGCAGGTTGCTCAAGGATTTATGAAGCTGAGATTTTACAGCCTCTTGGTGCTACCTGTTCTTGGACTTAACTGCTCTCACTGTGAAGGCTTTTATGTACCTCCAAAAAGAATCTAGCTCCATCGTCTCTAACTCCATTTCAGTAGGGAAAGACCTCCTCAGCCTACAAAAATTCAGCTTCCGAGCCCCTCTTCCTACACTATATTCCTCAGGCTTCCAACACCTTAGTGACCCTCCATTAGAGTCTCGTTTCCTGATGATTCTCTTTTACTGAAGTACCCAAACTGTGCAATTCTAAGAGGTTAATAGCAAAAAATTCAAAATTATCATCTTAAAAATCTTAAAAATTTTCTCCCCTTCTGAGTAATTCTTTTAATTAAAGAAAATAACTTCTGACATTGGTAAAGGAGAAACTGTGCTGACATACAACGGTAAAAAGTATTATTTAATCCTCATCCCATAGTGCTGAGGTGAGATGGTTTGAAAATGCTCGGCCAGTTACAACAGAAACAGGAAACTGAACAGTTTTGGGAAACTGAAACTCGTTAATTGAACTAGAGCAAGGGTGAGACCTTCATCTTGTTCAAATACCATTCCTGCCCCCTCAGACTGTGAAATTCTTGTGCATCTATTTTGCTTATTCTTTCTTTTTCAACAACCAAGAAGGAATAGACTACAGTGTGTCAGATTTGTTTCAGAAAAAAAATCCAAGAATTTAACAGAGCCGTCTTTTAACATGATTCCTCTGGAAATTTAGACTGAGAATTTCAGGCTGATTGCTGAAACTCACAGAAAAGAGTCAGGAACAAAAAAAGGAAAAAAAGCCCCAAACCTATGGCTCACACAAAAATGTCTGACAGCATTATTGGTAAAGTTCTAAAATATAGCAATAAAAATCAAATGAAGTAATAAAAATGTATGTTTAAATACCATTTAAAGCTTTAGCTAGACCTTGTATGCCAGACGATGGAAGCTTTAACATGTTTTCTTCCTACATGTCACTACTACATTTTCAAACAGTAGCTGCAATATTTTACAGTGTAATAGGCAGAGATTATAATAAAATGGTTAGAGTTTAAAATGCTAATTTTGTACTCTCATGCTTTCTGTAGAGTGGGCCCGTATGTGCAATATGCTTAGGATGGGAGAGTTTCCTGACAACAAGAAAGATTTGCCTATTTTTTTCCAGAGGTAATTAAGAAACAAAGCAGTAAATCAAATATTAGTATCATGCAACATTTTCAGGCTCTAGTCTGAGGAGAGCTACTTCTCAAAAAACATAATTATTATTTATGAATAATCATTCTCTCATACAGCCTGGCTAGGATCATTGATTCATTTTAGCACTTATCAGTGAATGTCTCAAAGAAGAACATTTAGGCCAACAGCAAACAGTCATGGTGCTGGGGTGGAAGTAGTGTTGAAGTATTTAAACACAAAGTGCTAAGATACGAAAATATAATGAAAGCAAAAGGACAATGTACAAAATTTACATATTTGTTCTCACCTGTCTTAAAGTCTGCTTGCTCTTTCCATTAGATTTGCCTGCTTGATTTTATCTTTTAAAATTAGTTCTGTTGAAGGCTGATTCTATGCTTAGATTTTATCCTGAGGAAATATTTTTGTTTGTCATGCTACAGAACTTGTTGGACATAAACAATCTGGTTAAAGGATACACATACACATTCCCCCTTTGTACTTACCTTATACAAATTAAGGTTCTCCTTCACGTGGGATGGGAAAGAGAATTGGAAAAGTGATAAAACTTGTGGGTTGAGAAAAAGGCAGGTTAATATGAAAGACAAAAGTCACAGATGCAAGCAAATTAAAAGAAGAAATCCCCAAGAAAGCATGGCTCTGTCATACATAAGGGTGACTGGGTAAGACAAATGCCATTACTTCCTTCTTTCTTCCTCTCACTATTTTATATACTGAGCATAATGCCGTATGGTATGGAATATCCTTTGGATCAGTTGGGGTCAGTTGAGGTCAATGTTCCCTCCCACCTTCTGGGCATCCCCAGCCTTCTCACTGGTGGAGCAGTACAAGAAGCAGAAAGGCCCTTGACACTGTGTAGGCACCACTCAGCAATAACAAAAATATAACAAAGCATCTCTGTATTACCAACATTGTTTTCAGCACAAATACAAATCACAGCCTCATACTAGCCACTGTGAAGAAAATTAACTCTACCCCAGCCAAAATAGGCACAGATGAATAATTTTGTAATGATAAATCACAGAAATAATAGGCCATTGGAACAGAATTCAGCAGGGTTTTCTTCTGAAAATGAAAAGGCAGAAGTGGTATTTGGGATGTGTTCTCATACAGATCGCTCAACCCTCATGGTGTGGCTGAACTGTGTACTTAGAACCAGATGCTCAAGCTGTATGAGCAGATCATCCAGGGTGCTGTAGGCCTTGTGTCCTGTTGAATTTAACTTAGCAAAACTGGAATAGACACTGAACTGACAAAGGTCCCTAAGGCTGAGCCCCATCCCTTGCCAAAGCTATTGCTGAGCATCAAGCCAGGTTGCTCCACAGGATGGGCAAACCACAGGTGAGATTATGCACAGCACAGGCATCACCACGTCCCCACCAATGGGTCACAGACCCACAGTGTCTGAGCAGGGTGAGCACAGCAGGGATGCCCATCACAGTGGGCATCACAGATGCCACCATCCAGACAAAGCTGAGGTATTAACTCACGCCTAATATCCATCCAGGAAATCTAATCAAAAGCTCAGGGAAGGCAGTGGACAGGGCTGGAGAGAAGCAGGTGAGGCAAAAGTTACAGGCCCAGGTTCGAGCTGAGATGAGACTCCTGGTCATGGAGTGGGTGGGTGGGAGTCCCAGGTTAGGCTTGTCAGTGTAGTAGAGTTATTTCCTAAAGGGACTCAGGAGCGCCAGCAGAACAGAGTTTCACTGTTAGCAAGAGGAAAATACTCTCAGCAAGGTCTCTAAGCCACCCTTCAACTGCTGTAGCAAAACATCCCAGTCTCATTAGAGTTAGAATTACCTTGGGTAACCGACTGTGAAGGAAAAGTAAATGACTGTAGACAGACCCATAAAAACAAAGAAATAATTAAATAGGTTCTTGTGGATGAGGAGCTTTCCAGAAAACAGAGAAATGGTTGAGCCTATTTATTATCTGGTAGATGGTGTTCGGACTTTATGGGAAGAATTAAAGCTGCTTATTAACTCTCCCATTTTCAGTATTGATCCTGGAGTTGTAAAAAATAGTGCTTGGATTATGATGCCAGCTGGTTCCTGGGAAAGTAGACAGTACACAAACCATATATTTCACATTTCATTCCTGATGCAACAGCATTGCCCATCTTGCCTGTTTCACCCGTGATTAGTGTTAGTTAAATTTACAATTAGTAAAACCCTAAAAGTATAGATTAAAAGAGACCATCTTGCTTTCTGATTCTAGACCCTTGTTTTCTGTTCTATAATTTAATTAGTAAATTACTTAGTTTGATGTCTCAAGTAATTGGTGGTTTTGCCATCATTGCTTTTTTCAAAGGCTACTCCAAGCTATTTTTCTTGCACAGCCTGTAGTCAAGATGTGAAATTGTCAATACTAGCAGCTTTTACAATCAAATGTTCTGACATATTTTTTAAATAAATGGCTAGTTTTATGATTGGCAGTATCATGTTATGTATTTTATCAATAAAATTTGACCAATTTTGAATCTATGGAAAGGAAAGATCACTACACAACTGATAACAAAGTCTCTTCCTGTGGGGCAGGGATGGATGATCAGATCATTGCAGTTTCCTTAGAAATAGCACTGAGCCTCTTTTAGAGGTGTTTATTAAGCAAGTTGAATAAATAGTCTGATCAAAATTAACATCCTCACTTGCCATCCACATAGCACTGAAGTGTTGTAAATAATTGTGTTAGAGGGAATCTCCACTTCACAGAAATTCAAAAATAGTGAGATTTTTCTGCTTATCAGTTTTGCATCATTCTTTATCCCTTTTTCAAACTTTTCTCCAGTTTGTGGCAGAGACACGCTAATTGTTGTCCAATAAGAGAAAAACATTTAAAAGAATCCTCTTTACTCCAGCTGTTCTAGTTGTTTCATCTATCTGACCATTGACTCTCTATATATTTCATTTATCTTTATACTATTGAGGCTATGACAGTACTACCACCAGTGAAAGAAGGTCACTAAAGTAGCCTTAGTGCAGACACTAGGGCTCTTCCATGCCAGATCATTTTAAGACCCAGTAGTACTGTCAGCATTTGAGTGCTGGACAGATGGATTTGCTGTGTAAATTTGGATAACCTCAAGCTACTCTTACTCATAAGAAAAGTAAGAAACTGGCTCTTGGCTTACCAGGATCACAGAAACAGAGATCTGCCTTTGACCATTGTTCACCAGAACTCAAGAGAAACTGTTTAGTTTAGTTACACATTGATCTTAGCTTAGTGTCTGACTATTATTTAATACAGCTATACAGAATTTTTAAAACATAAACATCCCACAGGGAAAGGATAGATACCTCTTTTTCAATTGCCAGCTGTAACTTTGGATGTTGAGAGCTCCATCTGTATCTCTCTGAACACCTCCAATTACTTTTGTATAAGGAAATCTGGTATAGTAGAAAAAGAAGAAAACATTAAGCTAGCCAGAAGGGCATGTAATAACATACCTCTGGTCCTTAATAAATTCCTGTTGTTTTCCCTTGAGTGCAATCAGAATTTTACAGCATGAGAATCTGTAAAATACATTTTAAAAACCTAAGGTAAGATTCTGAGAAGATAGTTTTTCCTTTCTTCTATGAACTTGCACTAGAAAAGAGAAACCAAAACCGCTACTTTCTTTTAAAAGATCTGATTCTTAGGTTTGTGGGTTTTTTATTTTGTCGTCATAAGAATTTCTGAATTTTTTACTAAGTCTGCTCCATCTGAGTAGAGAATTTGAAAAAGCTAAGTTTTTTTCACCTATGTGTGATGCTGTTGCAATGACCAAAGTTTGTCCTTTATATCAGACACTGTGAAATGTCTTAATGATTTCTCAAGGATTAGATATGTCAGTAATATTAAGTGCATGCACCTATGGCAACAGTGAGTTTAAAATAATGTGGTTGTAGGTACAGAAGAAGCTTTTTATGAAGATTTAATTTGAGGAGACGGAGAGTTTCTGTCACTCAAGAAAGTATTTGCTGCCTGGAAGGAACATCTTCATACTTGATGTTTTTCCTTCTCCTGCCTTGCAGAGCAGTTAACTTCCTGAAAACATAAAATTTTCAAAGAAAACCTTGGAGGCCCTGCAAGGGAAGGTCAGGCAAGGCATTAAAAAGACCCAGAGAGGGAAAAGCAGTGCATTCTTTCATGCCCAGAGTTCACCCCGTTATGTTTAGTGTTCTTGTCTTCTGGAAATAAATTTTCCTAAACTTTTCCACTGACTGGCATTTTGGGGGTACTTGCACATAATCTTGCTTCAAGGTGGTACATTAATTACTGCATGCTTTTAAGCACTTCTGTGGTTAATTTTATGCTTGCATTTTATTTCTTTTTATTTCTCACATTTGACGATATTTTGTTGCATATTGCATTTACAGGAAAGACTATTGACAATTTTTTTCCAAAACTTCAGTGTATGGATTCTGGTTAATTCATGAAGGGCAAAAATGCCAAATTCCTAGACCTAGGTAGTTGCAGAAAAAAGTCTGAACATCTGAGATATAACATGTTTGGTAACTTGAAGCAATAAAAGCAACTTTAAGTTATTTCCTTAATCAACCCTTCAATCAGTTTCCTAAGTAGGAAAGACCCAACTCACTTTTCTGAGTTCAGTCTCAGTAACTCTGGGTTGTAAGAGATTAGAGGGA
This sequence comes from Calyptomena viridis, assembly GCA_013390005.1. Classification (NCBI taxonomy): domain Eukaryota; kingdom Metazoa; phylum Chordata; class Aves; order Passeriformes; family Eurylaimidae; genus Calyptomena; species Calyptomena viridis. Next base: position 21,909 of record WEIV01007324.1, on the reverse strand, counting down.
GTTTTATGGAGATCAGGATAAAAATTAAGAGAAAAGAAAGACGAGATACCTGAGAATTATGCTAGTAATTGAAATCCACTGAGAGTATTCCTGGGTCTTGAAACCAGGTGGTACACAAAAGACTGTTTCTATACTGCTAACCACTGTTATCCTGGGGAATTGAGTGGTTGCCCACAAACTATCTATTGGCAGTCCTCACTAGAACTTTCCAACTCCAGCATCATGCCCAAGAATTCCTTAAGTTACTCATGGCACATCAAGAAATCCTGCCCAAAACACTAGCTGAAAAAATAAAAGCTTACTAGCATAGGCAGTTGTGTTTCAACACTCAGAAACATCACTATATATTGCATAAAGAGCTAGAAGTTTGCGTCAAGTGTTAGGATTGCATAAAATATGTACATATAAAATTTTAGATATCCATAAAATAAATATATACAAAATAAATGCTGTAACAGCCATATAATGTGACAACAGCTCCTGTGGCTTCCTATGTACATTACAGTCTCAAACACTATGTTTATTCATACTGATTCAATTTTACATCATGTCCTTATATTGTGTTAATCTAATGCTATGTTTACTTATTCACTATTGATCTCACATCACTCTTCTGTTCTAAGTTACAGCTGAGTAATGCCCTGGCAAGGGAATCTGCTGCATTTTCACTGGAGCAAACCAACAGAGCACAGCACAGAGGCAAAGATGTTCACATGTTCCTTTTGTCAGATATATTCCGGCATTGTTTATGGCTATTCTTCAATCCTCTAACTCACCATGTTAGATCACAGAGCGCTCTCAAACTGGTTCAGCATTCAGCAGAAAAGTACCTTAGAAGGACAAGGTTGGTGTATATGGAGCTGATGACCAGTAGCTATTAGCAGGTTCCACAACAGAGTCTATGATAACATACAGCAGTGAGGAAATTCTCCAGTCTAGGTAAACTCTGTTAGTGTAAAGTTAGTAAAAACATGCTTGCATGGAGCCCAGTAGGACTAGACAAATAAAAGTGCTTCCATGCAGCTCTGACCAAACCCAAATTGCTTTAACTGTGCAGCTGCCTGGCTACATGCAGCTGACATGTTCTATTATGTCCATCTTTTGGAAGGTATTTTGAGTGCCCAGATCATGATGTCAAGCAGAGGAAACTTACTCCAGTAAGTGTTTTGGATACCACCAAACACTTCCTGGTAGCAGAAAATAGAAAGGAGAACATTAGGCCGAACCCAGCCATGGTAATCTCCTGTAGTGTTTCCAGTTGATTAACAGAGTAAATACTTCCTTAAGACACAAGAAATTGTCGAAAACTTTGTGAAGAAATTGCTTCACAAATTGCAGGCTGGGACAAATGTCTTGTACCCCAAAAAGTAAAAAAGCATGCTTATATTTTGAAGCATTTTTCATCTCAAGGGCACAATATCAGGTTTGGGGAATTTACAAACCTGCCAGGTGAAACAGACAAATTGATTTCCAGAAAAGTGTTTTGAGCAAGAGTGGTTCAATTTGTCAAATTTGGTATTTCTCTCTGCTGACAGAGAAAATGTCAGGTGTAGTAGCACAAATCAAACTACCTCAAGTAAAGTTTGCATGCATGTCACAAGAACAAAAGAGTTTTGTTATTACCCTGGGCTCTCTGACATATAGCTACACAGCAGGGCCAAGTACTCAGGTTAGTGCCAAAACTGTGAAGCAGAAGCAATTGTGTAAAAGATTGTAAGTCCCATTTCTAGTTCAGTTTGTGCCATAAATACTTCAAGGACTTTTGTGATTTTGTAAATATCCATTACACATCTCTGCCCACACATTCAAGTAATCTTAAACTCACACTCATATCAGCAACTATGAGTTCTGCTGCTTTGGCCAGCACTGAAAGATCACTTCTTGTCCTCTGAAGCATCACCATATATGTTGCTCTGCTAAGCAACAAATCTGCTTTGTCTTTGCTCACAGCCTGCTGTTGTTACTCTGAAAAAGCTGATGCAGTTTTCAAAAAGCTGAACCAATCACTCCACTTCATGCAAGAGATTAAATCAGTACAGAATACAGGAAAAGAATTCCATTTTTCAACATCTGTGCATCACAACATGCTACTGTGAATAGGTGTATCATTTGATATAGTACAGTGATAAGAATAAATCTTAATTGCAGTTTATAACTCCATACACTCACAATTGNCAAAACCCAAAAAATCCCCAAAATTAACAAACCAACCAAACAAAACCACAAAAACACCCATGAAAAAAATGTCCTTGACTTAGAATAAACATGACTTAGCAAAAAAACCCAAAACATCAGTGTGCTATCAACACCATTCTCATTCTGAATCTAAAACACAGTACTCTAACAGCTACTGAGAAGAAATTAACTTCACCTCAGCTGAAACCAGGGAACTCTAGTAGTTTACATAGTTTTGCTTCTTTTAGCATGTGTCATCTGTTGAAACATGGCAAAAATCAGTTTCACTAAAATAACACAAATATTGTGTGAAAAGGAAGAAGGATAGAAAACTGTTAATATCTACCTTTTCTTGGCTAATTGCCATATGCATTGTAACAGCTTAAGATCCTATTCTTCTCTGCAATAGGGAAATAAAAATAACAAAAAACATTAAGTGGAAAACTTTGCTAACACAACTTCAAAAGGATGACAATATTTGAGGAATGAAGGACTCAAATTGTTTATCCAGCCAGAGAAATAAGTGGGGTTTTTTTTGCTCACTCAACTGCTTAAAGGTTCTATCCTCATCATTTTTATAACACATGCTCTAAGAGCTTACAATTTGAATCAAATACTTTCTCAAGGGAAGCACTGAGTTTTCTTAGACCAGTGAGAATTTTCAAACATAAATCTTTTCTTCACATCAAACTCTCAGATGTTGCTAGATACTTCTTAATGAAGCTCTCCTGCTACCTTACAAGATCCATTCTTTTCCTGAGATTTAAAAATATCTTACACTATTTCTAAATTAGTCACACTTGAAGCAATCACCAGGGGTTTCCTTGCAGGTCTTTCAGAATTGGTTGCTTCACAGAAATGTCGACTTTATGAACTGTGAAAAGATTGAAGAAACTGACAAATTTGTCAAGCCTGAACTGGAACATAAAGACAGCTTGTTTGATGCAGTAAATCATGTGAAAACTATTTCCAAGGAGCCTTTTGACAAGCTGTCAGGACATTGGTTGGACAAGCACCAGGTGCGTTACCCAGGACTGAAACAGTGACAACTCATGTCATTTCACCTCTGTATTCCACTTTTTGAGAACCAGTTGTCACATGATAGAAAATACCTTTTCTGTCAGATTAATTTCATGTGCTAGGGCTCTACAAACTGGCTGCTTAAAAGATGCACATTCACTTAGTGTAACTTCAGGCAGAATAGCCTAAACTAGGCAAGTTTTTTCCTTCTCAGGCAGTGGGGAGAGACAGGCTCTTTCACAGACTCCTTCAGAGATCATTCATCCTTTCATGAACTCACTCTAAAATGACTTATCTCCTGGGTTCTTCTCAGTCCACTTCTCTAGCCTGTTGAGGTCTCTCTGATAAGCAGGTAGCACAGCTTTCAGCTGTTCCTCCCGGTTTTACATCATATTCAAACATGAGAGTGAGAGTGCACTCTGTCCCCTTGTCAGGCCATTAACTAAAATGTATTGGGAAAAAATGTATCAACTGCTGGGTCACACCACTAGCAACTGTCCTTCAGCAGGACTTTGTCCTGATGATCACAACTCTTTGAGCCCAGCTCTTCACTCAGTCTTTAGTTTATCCACTTGTACGTAATTACGTTGTCCTCAGAGACAAGCTATTATAAGAAGTAGTCGATAACCTTCCTAAAATACCTACTGACAACCTCTGGCTTTCATAAGAGACTTACAAAATTTAAAAGTCTACTGTAGAGATATTCCTCCTTAGTTATCAATAAATTTAATGGCTAATTGTTAGTCTCTGCCTTCTTTCAGAGTTCTTAATCATCTTAGTTTATTCTCTAAGGGAGATTGGATAGACTTACAGTAATTATAGATGTCTGGTCAGATAGTAAAATGTTAATTGTATCTTTTGCTGGTTTTTTAGCCTTCTTTTTTTCTTGTCCTGTTCCTTTTCTATCTTGTTTTCAATTTCAGTTCTTCATATCACCTTTCTCTGATTTTCTATGTAGACATGCCTACGACAATTAAATAATTCATATAAGCATTGTTCATGACTTTCCATGTATATCCACCAATCTCTGAAATGTCACTCTACACAGAAAGTGCACATCAATTCTCAGAGACTACACCTGTTGACAGCAGTGGAATCTGTGCTCTGTCAT
>WEIV01007324.1:0-16407 GCA_013390005.1 Calyptomena viridis | reverse complement strand
AACCTGCAGTTGCAACAAGGTGGGAGGTGGGGTGTCTGATGTGAAGTCAAGCTTCAGAAAAGGAGTGGTGTGTTTATCTAAATATTTAATGTTTTTTTCTTGTTTTGCTTCTTGTTTCTTAATTCCTGAAAGAGTAATTACAAATTTATATTAATTTTTAATAAATAATTTCCCCAATTTGAGTCTACTCTGCCTGCCATAGCAACTGGTAAGTGATCTCCTTGTCTTTACTTTGACACAGGAGCTATCTTGCTTGTGTTCTATTTGCTCTTCCATCATGCTGACGACAAGGAGAGTGAGAAGCAGCTGTGTGGGTGCTTAGCTATCAGCTAGGGTCAAGCCACCACAGATATTTTTTGTAATCTTCTTTTTCATAATGTTGCTGACCTCAACAGTAGTCCCTATTCTTAAAAAGAAATGGACCTGGTTTAGAATAATCCACCTCTGTAAGCCACAGACAAGCTAAAACTGCTGCCCTCACTGTTGTAGATGCTTCAGAAACAGCTTGACATTTGAGAAGACATATTCAGTCAGATATGTAGTGTTCGATCAATTGCAATGTTATGTGAACAGAATCACACAAAAGATTTACATGAAACTACTAAGAAGTACTCATATTCACCAAGGTTGAGAAAAATGTGAACTACAGGACTCTTGCTAATGTGTTTTCTTGGGAAAATGTCCTGTTTTCTTAGAAAACACCACCTTGGACACCCTCTCTACTGTTATAAATAATAACATTAATAAACATTTGCAAATAAATTTACCATCTCACTCAAGAAAAGACTATTTCTATTAGCAAAAGCTGCAAGCTCCAAATTTAGTGTGCTCTTATGCTCCTTCACGCTTGACTGTTTTCTTAAAGACGCAGAAATCAGTATCAGGAACCTTTGTGTTTGCAAATACAGCATCCAACAATTTTTCAAAATAATTAGATGCTTGGTTGAGCACCTAGTTTTAGTCAATTCAGTTGAATGCAATTGTAATTATGACATATCAGAAAACACTGTTTACAATGTTTATTCCTTTTTGCTACTAATCATATTATCAAATAAATTTAAAAATTTACTTTTGAAACCACTTACCACTTCTTAGATTTTTTTTGTTATCTAAAAGATGACAATTAAACCAATAACATTAAAACACACAAACCACAAAACTGAATTACATTGTCAATATACAAAAAAGAACAAACGCAGCATGAAAATGGGGCAATGAACAAGATTGCTTAAAATAAAACTAAATGACAGTTTTTAAGCCCATATCAACCATATCCAATCAAATACAATGAATATATACTAAGTTACAAAAAAGCAAAAAATTGTAAATATTTATTTCACAGTCTGTACATGAACAGATTTCCATCCTTGGCTAGTGATTACTTTGAGTTCACATAAACATCTGAGAACAATGTTGTCTAACTGAGAATAATACAGCTTTGAGAAATGAATAAATTTAAAGTAAAGACTTCAGCCCAAATTTTAAAAAACCATAGAAAAATAGAGTTGAAATGACTTTCAGAATGTATTTTACCTATGAATCCATTTACTCTGAGACAAATCAGCTAACTAAACTAAATATTTTATTAATCTGATTCAAATAATCCATTCAGTAATGCAGATTTCAGAAAAATTATTCCATGCCTCAGCATTATTTTTTTTTGTCAGAAAGTCTGTCCCATTTTCAAATAAGAATAATTCATTTCATAATTTAAGCTTATTACTTCTTCGCCTATGTGCCATGGACACAGAAATTATTTCTTATTTGTTTCTATTTTTTATACACACATGACTCCACATTACAAAAACTTTTAGGCTAAATAACTCCAACCATCTTTGGTGGTCATGTTTCCTAAGTCTTTCACCATTCTCATTGATGTACTTTAGAACTCCTCCAATTGACCTATGTTTTTCTTCAAATTTTATGACAGAAACTGGACACATTACTTCACCTTATCAGAGCTTTTGAACAGAAAGGTTATTTTTATGTATCATACAAGTTACTTATGTCATGTGTTCTCTTTTTCAGAATAGAATGACATGGCTGACTCACATGTTATTCATTCCTTTTCTCTAAAGAAGTGCCACTTAGCCCCTTGTTTAGCGTTTTGTATTTTACGCAGTGTCTATTTTTGCATAAGTGCAGCATCTTTTGCTTGTCCTTACTTTTTTAACCATTTTCTTCAATTTGACAAAGTACTTTTGTAGGACAACAAAGAACCAACATTCTCAGTACCTGCTATTATTTGAGTCTTCAAATTACCATACTTCCCAGGTGTGCTGCATTTTAGAGACCATGGCGACAAGACCATTGCCAAGGTTGTAAAAACACACTAGCATATTCTTGTAATTCTGCAGGGCCTGAATATCTGCCCTAACACTTTTGTGGAAATTGTGCTCATGTGTACCTCTCAAGAGCTCATCAGTCTGTCAAATAAGGTCTTGACACAGCTGAAAAATCCTTATTTCTGCAAAATTCCATGTGGCTTTCACTCCCATTGAAGTCCACAAGAATGTAAAACATCAAGTACAACAGAGCTGCACTCAAATGTGGCCTGTAGTAGATGAAATCACAAGCACCCTTGTGTTGTGATGTCTTGGTTCTGGTCAGGGATAATTTTTGCAGTAGCCAGGAGTGGGCATGGCTTGGGCCCAAAGGTTATTCTATACCACCTCACGCTGTTGCTGTGGCTGGGGAAAAGGGACTCTCTTTTGAGAGGAGATTCTTTCTGATCAAGAAAACATACATGAGGGAGCCTTCCATTATGGTGTATTACTGTTAGGGTTTTTTCCTGCATGAATTGTTTTCTTTCTCGTACCTCTGTCATTAGTATTGTTGCTGATAGTGTTAATTTTCATATCTCATGGCTGTTCCTAGTAAATTGTTCTTATCTGAACCCACGATTTTTGCCTTTTGTGCCTTCAACTCTCCTCTAGATCCTGCTGCAGGGGGAGGGAAAAACGGGGGAGAGAGAGTGGCATGTGGTTTGGAGAGTCTCGATGGGAGTACTGAACTAGGAAGTACCACTCATAAACCAAAAATCTAGGAGTAAACATGAGTCCAAAATCAACACCAGACTGTTAGATACTATCACAGAGGGCAGAAGTTTTTCTTGTGCTTCCCTCTTATTCAATTGCTGAGGAACACTTTTTCATGTCATGGTCAAAAAACAGAGTATATTTTGCCTCAGTTTGAATATTTTGGCTGTTTCCACATTTTAAAAAAAATGTTTTTGCTTACCATGTTTTGGAAAATGCTGTTTCTCTGCAACAAAGAGGATTTATAAAGTAATCATCTAGCTCAAGAAAATGAACAGACGAAAATATTTGAGAGACTGAAGACAAACATCTTCAAAGTTATAAACATTTTTAAAATAGGTGGTCTGTTATTCATGGTAGAACAAGGTTAAGAGCACTGAGTACCCAATGCTGTATCTTTAGCGTACTGAAAAGCACTTAAGGCCCTTTGAGTTAAAACCTGAATTAATGATCTCTTAGAAAACATTTAGTCTCGGGATAGGAGATGAATATGACTAGTGTGAATAGATAAAGTCATGCTATTTAAGCCACAAATCTTTCCCCTCTTTATTTACTTAGTTTTGATTTTAATTTCATTTTCCTTTTACTTTTATCTTACTGAAAGCCGAGAGAAATACAAATTAAAAAATACATTGATGCAAAGATGAATTGAGAATTACATGTGAAACAGCAGGAAAAAAAAATCTGAATAATCCAACCATAGTCGATGAAGACAGAATTATCATATTTGAGCCCTAAGAGCTAAAGATTTTTCAAGAAAGAGAAAAAATGCTTTTTGTGCTTTTGAAGTATTTTATACATCTCCAAAAGTCCATATTTTAATAAATTATAATTCATTTTATGTAGAGAAGTTTTCTCCAGGCTGGAGAATGCACTGATGTCTAGAAAACATCATCACACTAACAAAAGCTAAATATCTTAATATGAATAGGCTTCCCAGTAACATGTCTTCCCAAGTCTCCTCCTGCTTCTTGGTGTATCTTTTGGTTTCAAAGTAAGTACCTCATTACATTATAAATTAACTCCAGTTCTAATTGTCTCAGTGTATTCTGACTGCAAACCTAGTAGGGTGAAGACAGGCTTTTTTGTTCAGCGTTACACTGTTAAACCCTAAATGATTCCACTTCATTATGGCATCTACAGGTTTCCACAGTGAGGATAGTGATGCTGTCATAATAACCACAGTTAGACTTTCATCCCTAAATGGAAGAACTTGGATTTTCCAAATAAGCTGCTTCATAAAGAATTCTGTTTAAAGAATTCTATTTTCTAAAGAAAAAAAATCTAAGGTTTTTGTATATATCATAGAAAAGCATTTGGTTCAGTTAATGAAAATACCAAAGCAAGAAACACGTGTTTACAAAATAACATTTATGTTATTTTACAAATAACACATAAATAGCTCTTATAGAAATAGTTCTGTTTATCTGTGCTCACACAATTGCACCATTTAATAACCTATTTAATGACTTTCTTGAAAATACATGCCTGAATTCCTGTCCACTGTTGTCTACAACTGAAGCACACTCAGCCAAAATTCACATGCAGTGAGTAGATATACAAACAAATGCTCTGAAATTAAGCACAAACACTTAAAAGATTAAACACTTGGTTTTTAATTACCTTGTAGTTATGAATGTTGTGCTTTTTTTCACCGAAATATCTTAATACATTCCTGATTTTATTCCTGTTTGCAATAAAAGATTTGGTGCTTCTGAAGTGTAGGGTTTTCTTTTCATTAGCTTGATCCCAGGACATGTGTCACACTAACACGTTAACTCTTTGGGAAATTATATAAATCAGATTTAGTTTTGCAGTAGCCTTCTTAGTCAGTGTAAGCTTATAATCAATAAGGAAGCTTATAATCAATGAAGGAAGCACAAACTTTTATAGCTAGTCAGACGGCCGAGGCTTTAGAATAAATAAGAGTATTTCAACATTCTTAGAGCTGTATTTCATTTAAAATACAGAAAAAACTACTATGCAAAGAGAATAAATTTCCATCATTGTTCATTTCTACAGAAGGCTTTCAGTTAGCTGCCTCATTAGAAAATAAAATCCTACTGCCAAGAAAATTAGTTAAGAACACAGGCACAGAGCAAAAATACTTAATGAGTGTATTAAATTAAGAAAAAAAAAATGTCCCGTTTTGTGGTGGGGCATTCCATGGTTTTATATATTTGTGAAGTTTTATGTACAGTTCTGTTACCCCTCAGTTACGTTATCTGTAAATGGACTGCTCCGGTCTCCCTCCCCTTTCCCATTTGGCTTCTCCTAGAATTGCTATCCCCTCCCTCAATTGTATTCCCCTTTTCAGGCCCCTCCTTCCCTATCCCATATTTGTATCCCAGCTCCTCCCCTTCTTCTAGTCCTTTCCCTGTCAATCCAAGTTACTCGATCCCTGATAGGTTTGAGTTGAAGGCCTCTGGCTTCTACTCCTGTCTGTCACCCCCAAACCCCACCTTCCCTTATCCCTGGTTGGTCCTTTTCCTCTCCCCTCCCCTCAGTTGTACCCCCTTTATAAGATCGTGCTCCAGGCTGGTGAGTGCTCTTTTGAGTAGGCTCTCCTTGGGGTCAGACCTTCAATAAACTGAGCTCTGTTTCATCCTACTCAGAGAGTCATTTTCTGCTTCCTTCAGTAGGCAGTAGCCACAGGTCCTTCTCCTGGAGCGCTGGTTAGGGGCCGGCGAACTGGCCACACTCAAGAAGCCCCTTGCGAGGTGTGTGGCAGGGCGTACTGCCTGGCTAGTGGCTCCTGAGTCACCGGGGTGCCCGATCTCTCCTGTGGAGAGGCGTTGGGTGACCTGGTGCCCAGACACGTGTCTCGTAGCCCTCTGGTGTGGCTGCCAACTAACCCGGGCTCGGATAAGGGTTGGGAAGCGCAGCCACCTGAGGACGAACGGTGGCACCATTTTAAATGAAGAAGCATACTTAATAGGAAACTCCTGGAACCAATAGAAAGACTAATACTGACTTCAAACAGCTTTGGGTCAGCTTCCAAAAATTTACACATGAACTAGTCAAAATGTATTCCTGGAAATCATCTACAAATTGTTAAACATTTATTCTGCAATAATGTTGGTAATTTCAATAAATCTGAATTTTTTTACTTCTATTAGTCTATCAACTCTGTCATTTCAGATGTACTGCAAATGATCTCTGCCTGAATTTGGCTTGTATCCATAAAAGTTACTAAAAAATTGAGTGCTATCACCAAAGCAAAGTCAAAGGAGTAAAAAAGGGCTGTTTTAACTGCAGAGATATTTGAAAATAGTTTCACAATAGCTCTCAAATGAAATGAAAGTTGATCTTTTTTGGGAGCTGCATTATTTAGAATCTGAGTATATATTTCACATTGTATCAGTAGCCTGTGAAATGTTTCAAGCTGAACTCAGAAAACATCATACCAAGACAGCTGCTAGTGAAGATTGACTGTATTCTACAGGAAAATTTTTTTTCGCTACCGTTTACTAAGATGTAAGGTGAAAATAAGGTCAAACAGGAAGAATTTTCAATATTGCTTGAGGACTTAACTACTGCTATAACGCATGTTTTTCAAAACACATTTGAAAATCTTGCCCACTATTTAAAAAAAAAAAAAACAACAAAAACAACCATGAGCTTGAGACTAGTTTCTAAAACCTCCTATCTAGTTTCCTGCCTCATTAGGAGAACACACTTCAGAAGCTTCTGTGACTAGGTATTGATTTAATGTGTAAGGCTTCTATTTCTGAAAGCTTTGATTCAATGTGTTATGTTACATACATTCTTGATGCACAGGGTGAAGTTTTGGTCTTGCTCAAGTGAATAGAAAGTTTTAACCATCTTCTGTGGGATCAGAATTTCAGTTGTATTTGAGGCTTTCGAGAATTCCTAAACTGCTTAGAAGCATGGGTAACTGTTACATGTGGGCCCTCCTTACACGGCCCTGCTCGAATAAGGCTACCATGTTATTTAATTATGGGCTTTCATTTTGTCATGTAAGCCTTAAACATTATTTATTGAAAGCCACAAAGCAAAACAATGTTAAGATCAGAATTCTGATTTTGGGGCATCTTTTTTTCAGAGGTACTATTTTCTACTATGATACATAAAAATTGAAGCACATTTAAAGGTTACTGAAAGTAGCATGAGAATATACAGCACACACTTACTGGAACATTAAAAATCACCTTCTGATGTAATGTAATTCATCTAACATATCATATTGACTGTAATATTCTCCCAGCAGAAACTGGAAAATTTCTTGACGAAAAATGAGCAACTGAAGGGGAAGATTACTACTAACAAAAAATATTTCCTTAAATGAAAATTAAAGAAAAAGAGATTTCAGGCTAAATTTATGACAGACTCAATGATTGTTTTGTTAATAAACATAAAACTGGGATCTTCTTTTACCAAAATTCTGCTTATCTGAAGCTTCTTAATTTTTCTCTTTTGATGATATACAGAACATGACATAAAAAACTCAAATTGCTCTAGGTTTAACATTACTTTATAAAAGAATAGTAAATTTAGAAAACGTAATTGGAAACGGAAGCAACAAAAGATGAGAGAACATAAACTATTTAAATTACTCTGGAGTGCAACTTGATGTTTCAAAATTATTTTAATTGAATTTACCTATAATGCAGAAACTTTCCACAATTTCACTTCACCGTAATTTTAATTGCTAAACAGATCTTTTACAGACATGAAATGAAGAAAGTGAACAAAAAAAGAGAAACACATCAGTGGGTTAAAGTACAATTTCCTCCCTTTGCACCTTTTCAAATTATCATTTTTTACATGACAAGAGAGTCTAAAGGTGTTTCTGAATGTATCCTTCGCCACTTTATCAACTATTTTGCTGATAAATTTTTGTAATCAAAGTTGTTGCTTTCAGAAGATAGATTTAAAAATATAGGTCATAAGACAACACTGCACCAGAAATGCTCACTTGGAGGAACTTAACAGCCTAAAAATAAGGTTGATTTCTCAAAACATATTGATGGAAACAAAGGATGTGGGCAAGTGACACCAAACTTCTCAGCCTATCTATCCTGCTGTAGCTGGCTCTTCAGATGGCCAGATCATTAGTCCTTCATGGAACCGAGTGTGCTTCAGTGCCCAGCTCCATCTTATCTCTGACTGTGGGCTGTTTTTATCACGCCTGTATAACAAGGTCTTAATAATATTTTTGCTTATAACCAAGCATGCTACATTAATACCCAATGGAAGGTACAGGATTAAAGTTTAAGAACAGTGATGATCAAAGAAAAGAACATTGTTCCAGAAAAGGTTGTCAACGGTGAAAATGAGTACAAAGCATAGATGTCCCTCAAGAGGCTTCCTGAACATGGATGGATCCAAGTTTCCTTTTCTGAATTGAATTTGAATTCCAAGTCTAACTATAAAACACTCCAGAGACATAACTAAAACAGTTCCAAAATAGGGAAAGGGTTGTGAAAGGACTTAAAGAAGAAAATTATTTCCAGTGGGACTCCTTTAAAGTCACTAAGTGATGAGAAACAAGAAAAGGAAAGCTGTCCCAGATATCCAGGACTGCAGAGATGAGAAAAGGAAGAGAGAGAGCTCAACTGGCAGAAGACGTATCTCTTGAGGCACTGGAGGCAGAAAGCTTAAGTCTCTAAAGGAAACAGCATTGCTGTTGCGATGCTGAGCCACAAACGCTGTGATTCTGAAAGGGCAAGTGATGCAAACGGCATCTTGGTACGTGTCAATGAGATCCTGGCACGTGTCCCTTCCGAGCACCCAGCCCGGCTCGAAGTCCCGTGTCTCTGCCAATGAAGAACTGGTTCCCAGAGCCTGGCCCGATGCCTCCTGCTTTTTAAACACACGCCAGCACGGCACGCAGCAGGCTGGGTTTTCCTGTGTATTTTTTAACTTTCTGCAGGTAACAGCTTTTAAGCGCGCCTGATCCCAGCCTCCACATCCACGTTTTAGCGGCCACCCCACATCGCTCCGGCCCCTGCCAGCACTGAGCACCCCCTGCCGCGGGCCGTCCCCTCAGGCCTTCCCCTGCTCGTCGGCAGCTCCAGCGGAGGCGGGAAAAGCCGGGCCAAGTCCGGGAGGAGCCGCCCCCAGGGCCGGCACGGCTCCTGCAGGCGGGTCTGCGCCGCCGGGACACAGGGACAGCCCGCCCGGCTTCTCCCTGCCTTTCCAGCTCCCGCCCCCCGCCTTCTCCCCGCCCCTGTTACTGTCCCCGGTCCCGTTCCCTCTCCCTGACCCTTGTCCCGTTCCTGTCCAGGTCTCTCTCTCTGCCCCGTGTCTTGTCCCGTTTCTGGGCCAGTTCCTTTCCCTCTCCCTGTCCCTGGTGCCGTCCCGGTTCCCTGCTCCCGCCCCTATCCCTGCTCCCGTATCCCTGCGCGTGCTCGCTCCGCCCCCGGCAGGGCGCGTGGCTGGGCGCGCGNATTTTCCTCAGGTAATGTTTGATTGTGATCTCTTTTGCACAATATCAGATTCGTAAATTTTAACCTGAAATTAAGGAGGGGTTTTGGCAGTTTTTTTGTTTGTTTCCTCCTTTTGGTTTGGGGGTTGTGGGGTTTTTGTTGTCTGGGGTTTTTTTTTGAGAATTCTAGTTTTGTTCTAATGAGATCAAGTGCCAGGTGTCTTAGCAGGAGCAAGAATAGCCTAGGACTTATTTCCAAAAGAAGTTCCTGAAGGTCTGCAGCAAGAGCGAGTCGAAGCCTGGCAGCTGAGGGAATTACATGTGTTGTTCTACTGACTTGGTTTCTGCTTCTGTTTAGTTAGCTGATGTAATGTTTTTCCTCGTGATAATTCTCACGGAAATCATAAATTACAAGATTAGACTGTTAGAGAAGTTCTAGAGACTCGACACTTTGTTCTGTAATGACCCTGTTGATTTCATTAAGATCGTTGTATGACAGAAGATTTCTCTTGTGGCTGCACGTTGAGTTTATGGTAGTTTTGAGTTGTCTGCCCTGTTCAAGGTGTAAATGTTCATTTTTATGAGAAAATGTATGTATGGCTGTATCTACACATGTCCTTTTAAAATATCATATTTGTTTTAACTTCTGCACAGTGAGCCTGGGTATTGCACTGACTCGTGTTTGTGTTTACAGGGATTTTAGATAACTACCATTGTGATTGACCACATCAATAATATGCTGAGGCTCTTGACTATTCCTTCATTCTTCACGAAACTTTGGTGAGGATTCCTCCAGAAGTCCACACAGTCATGTGGTTTGTTCTCTGATTTGGAGAATGAGCTTGCATCTCTCTGCAAGTAGTATCTGCTTTGATAGATAAATAATCTTCTCATGCCTTTGGCTACTACAGTGTCCTTTTTTCCAGAAAGACATTGTGAGAAACAACTGCTCACCATAAAATGCAAATTGTTTTATTGGGACAAATTCAGGAAGCAAAGGATCAATAGGGCCAGGTGCATCCCAGGGCGAATGCACACCAAACTATAAAATGTAATACATTTTATACAATTTTTCACACAGAGGGCGGTTCTCAGCTTGTGATAAAAAAAAGAAAAATTTTCTAAAAGCATTCTTAACTTTCCTTAACTCTAAACAGAAAGTTTCATTTCAATGTCAATGGTTGATAGAGGGCTCAAATTTTATTACCCCTTGTCAAATTGGTGTCTGGCAAACATCTTAAACAAAGGTCTTTAGAGTAAATATCTGTTTCTCTAAATACTCTTATTCTTAACTACTCATCATAAATTCTTAACACACAGACAATGCTACATTGGTCTGTTTCTAATCTAACTTAATAAAATATTTAACTGCTTTTAACTACTTTTTAACAAAAGTATGCGATAAGCAAAGTACAACTTCATATTTTTCACAGACATTAATCGTCTTTATGTCATTTTTGTGTATGACTGAAGTGTTTCTTGGTTGTAGAGAAGGGAGTAAACTTTGCAATTTATCTCTTGTTTCTTTGCTTTTCTGCTCCAAAGCTTATTTCTCATTAGTTCTTGAAGTAAAGTTGTGTTCTAGAGAAGACTACAGAGGAATAGTCCGTGTTTTGTAGTGAGAGCTAGAGTTGGGACCAAATAGTGTGTCGCTTTGGCTCGAACAAAGGCTCACATGCTGGGTGGAGCTGCATAATCCAGGTAGAGAGGTGTTAATTACTTGGTATCCTGTGGACTGGATTGAGGTATTATGATGATAAACCATAAGAGAAGAACAGAGTTAACGTGGACTTCCTCCTCAGTTGATTCTGTTGTCCAGGTGGAGAACATTAATATGCTTATTTTTCAGTTTTGTTTTTTTTCAGGATTAAGAGCTTGCAGTTTTTACAATGAAATTCTGTTTAAAATATTTATATTTTGTTTTTTTGCAGTATGAACTAACAGTGGTAAAGCTTGTCTTGTGTCTTATTTGTAATTTAAGATGCTATTAGGGGCTCTTGTTTTGTTTGTGTTTTTTTTTTCTTTTAAATACATCTGGAAGAATTTTTAGTGAAGAAAATAGCAGAATTACAATGTTTCTGAGAACTAGACTTGGAAGACAAATATGGTGGATTTATTAATCAAATAAAGGCAATGGGGGAAAGTCTTACTTTTGGGTCTCTGTCCTCTTCTAGAAAATGCTTGTTTCTCCTGATCTGGGACGAAAACCTCAGGATTTTAACTCTGATTGTTGTTACCCTGTTTTCCTTGTATTATTCCTCAAATGTCTTCAGATACATGAAATCTGTGATGGGACATCATTCCATTACTAGTGAAATGACTTTTCCTCTGATTTGTTGTAATCTGTGGAAGTTCAGATAATCTTCACTGAATCCTAGTAATTTTACTTGCTTAAAAGAATTCTGCAACTTGTATTTTCAGAATGTTCATAGAATGATTCTCAGTTCTAACAGCATGTCAGCTTGATCCATCTGTCATGGCTAATAAGGTGTCTTTCAGAGCTAAAGCTCATTGTGCTTTCGACAATTACAAGGCATGTTGGTACCTTTATTTTAACATTGTCCTTGTCTGAGAACGTTTTTGTATCCTGACCTTGCTACCTGCAGTTTTGTGTACTGAAGTGTTTTGGAAACTTTGAATTAATTTACTATGTTAATTGCCATACAAAATTTGCCTGTTTCATATTGCATAGAGAATCATGGAGGAAGGGGAGAAACACTGATGAATTGTCTTGATGACAAAAATTAGCTTTTCCTATGGAGCTTTTTTTTGCTTTTGTTCCTGACTTTCAGTCATGTTACACTGGTGTTGATGTCAACAATTCTATATTGTTTGTGCCTGTATGGTGTTTTCACTTGCAACTGTACCTTGTGGTTTATTAATGACTTTCAGTGTGCACTGAAGGGTGATACAACCAATTTGAGAGTTTAGATTTTGATGTTTTTCCAAACATAGTTTAGGAATTTATTTTTTTTTTTTTTAGTTAAAATTTAGAAAGCCTAGAGAAAAAAAGAAGTAAGAGTTACACCAAAAAACTTAAGTGGTCAGGTTTTTCCTACCACCCTGTTTTGCAGTGCAAAAGTCAAAAATTGCAGTCTTTAAAAGCCACTGTCTGATTCTATAAGTGCATAGATCTTTGGGTTTATGCTTCAGTTTTAAACACTGAAGTTACCAGACTCTCAGAACACGTGTCTGGGGTGCACTGGACCTAAATGGAAATGCTAATTTTCTTGCTTTTTGTGGGAACTGATGAAAAGATTGTGAGCCTGAAAACTTTTCTTGTTTCTGTGCATGCAATCCAAACCATATCTAGCTGACTAATTAAGGTGTGTGGTTGTTTGTACTGTCAAGACGTAAGTTAGAAGGATGGAGTCAAGTTTTTCTTGCTCCTGGACCTAGAGAAAGAGAGATTCTGTGACTGCAGTATTTCGGTGGGATAACTTCTCATTCCAGGGAAAAAAAAAATAAATTGTTGCTTCTTTCTATTGAAGATTAATCCTTGTTTAAAGCCATTTCTACTAAGCAATTGTTTTCTGACGTTCTTTGGTTTAAGATGAGTTTTATTCTTTGTTTGTTAAAATCGTTAACAGTTTTGGTTTCTGGCTTTCCATATTTTTGTCACTGTAATTACTGGAAGGCAAAAGATATTTGTAATTCACAGCCTTCTTCCTTCTACTGTCTGTATGTATCGTGTGTCCTTCCTCTTCAAGGAGTGTCCATGATGCTGTCTGCCTTTTTTGCAGTGTCTGTTGTTTTTGTTTGGTTGTTTGTTATTTTTTTAAGCACTCATCCTTTTGAATAGCTTTGTTTACACTACTTTCAGGCTTCTTGAGCAGCAGACTGAAGATGGAATGATTCTTGTCAGTGTTAGTCTTTTGAGAACAACAGAGGTAGCTGACAGACTTATTTTCACTTAGTTGCTCTTCAGGAGAGTTGTGAACAGCAAGAACAGCCACTATCGATATCTTCACTTAGATTCGGGAAGCCAGTGCCTATCAGTTTGTTTTTGAAAATTTCCTTTTGTAGCTCTTAGAGCTGGATACTCATGTTTTAGTTTTTCAATTGCAGAGAACAAGAATCTGGGATCCTCAATGGTTAGCAGTTAAAACACATGACCTTAGTTTTATATATGGAAAAGTTTAAGATCTGGAAAAAAACCCCACTTGTTTTCTACGTGAATGGTATTCACATAAATTACCTAAATTAAATTCTAGGAGTAAAAAGTAGTAAATAATACGAGCTGGTCCCACTGCATAATCCTACATACAGCTTCATTTTAGAAATTTTAGAAGCTTTGCTTTGTAATCCTGAAAGCACATGTTGAATATTTGTCCTATTGAAATAAGTGGCAAATCGTCTTTTTAAATGAAAGGAAGGAAGTTACAGAATTGCAGGTAGTCGTCAGAGAGACGACTTATTAAACCTCAGTTCCTTTTTTTTCTTTGTTTTAACAAGGATGTTTGAATTACTACAAAATTCTCTATGTTGTTAGATATCTCTATGGGGAAGAAAAACAAACAAAAAGTCTAATTGCTGAAGTACCATAACTGAGAAATAGTGGAAAAAAAAGTGTTAATCTCTTATGTTGTGTATCTTCCTAGCTCATTATACTGTTGCTGGATGAAGATCAATATTACTGAGTAACTTTGAAGTTGACCCTTTCTAGGTGGAATAGATCATCATCTCAGCCTGCTGGAATCAAGTGTGAAGTAGATACTTTGAGCTGAAAAGTTGTGTACATCTTCTAGTTGCTCTTTTCACTAGAGCCTTGAAATCCTAGTAAGCTAATGACAATGCTGTTGTGGTCTGTGTTTGAAAACATGCAGATTAAGGCTTCACTTTTAGCCTCAGTGACCTTTCATAGAATTCTAACTCCTGATAGCACGCTAGTTAAAGCAGTCAACAGAGACAGAGCAGCATCTGCACTTTTGTAGCAAGCTTTTACCCACTCCCTCTGCTCAAGCAGAAATTGGAACCTGTCTGGTGGTGTATGTCTCAGCTTTGTGCTGTTGTAGGTTTACACTGGCTGGAAGCCTGGTGCCCATCAAAGCCACTCTATCATTCCCCTCTGGAGGACTGGGGAGAGAAAATACAACTGAAAGCTTGTGGGATGAGACAGGGACATTACTCACCAATTACAACCATGGGCAAAAGAGGCTCAAACTAATTTAACATGCTGCTGATTAAATCAGGGTAAGATAATGAAAAATAAGAACAAATCTGAAACCACCTTTCCTCCACGTCTCCCATCTTCTGGGCTTCTTAGCTCCACTCCCACCTTCTCTACCTCCTTCCCCTGAGCAATGCAGGGGACAGAGAATGGGTGTTGTAGTCAGTTAGTAATGGTTCAGCTCTGCCACTCGTTCCTCCTCATGTAAATTGGAAGCTAGGAAGAAACAGAAGTCAGTCATTGTATGTGTAGTCATTTTGGCTTTGAGATCCTTGAACCAAAGTATTTTATTTTATAGAGTTCTTACTAGTGTCTTCTTGCTAATATCTGTTAGACAAGAGTAAGAACTGGGGAGTTTCTTGGAAAATGGGGGAGGGGGAAGGAAAGTCATTCACCACTAGAGAAATAGTCATGAGGAATTAGTGAAACTGGATATCTTTAGATACTGGAGTGACAGGTGGATTTTTGATTTTTCTGAAGAATAAGGTATTTTTTTAAAGAATACCTATAATGTTGCCATTTGCACCTATATGTATGGACTTAAATACTTGTAACTTGTGATCCAGTGGTCTTTCCATTTTGCAATGGTTTCCTGATTCCATTTCATTATAACTGAATATTTTGGAAGAATTCATTCTGCCTAGCACTGAAAAAACACTTTTGAACTGAAATGAAATGGAGTTTAAATTTTTATTGAGTAAAATAACAAGTTTTTATGTCCATTTTAAAGTATAGGAAATACTTATTTTCTGTTCTTCACTGTCATACAAAAATTGCTAACACCCTGAAATTAGGACTGTTGCTTTAATACTGCCAGCTGGGTTTTTAGAAAACAGATAGCATTTTTTGCTTAGTTTATTAAAACTTACTGTAAATAGAAGATTGATTATAATGTGGCTTTTCTTTAGGTACCCATTTGAAATAAAAGTTGTACAGCAAAAATACAAAGATGCCCCAAGAAGAGTGAGATGACCATGTAATGAGAAAATATAGCAATAGCTATTTATTGCTAGATCACTTTTTTCTATTTCTCATATGTGTAACTACACTATAATAGACTATTCTTCCCCATTCTCAGGATTACCAAAAATTTATTTCATTGACTTTCAGTGAGAGCAAACAATAGTCAACACAGTTGTACGTCTTAGCTTTTTCCCAGTGTGTTCCATGCTTAGCAGCTGTAAATACCCATCTTATTTTCTTTATTATTTTTCCAGTACTGGATACATTTGTGAAAATATTTAAATCTGTGTAAGCATTTTTTCTTCTTTCTTGCTATTTATGGTGTTTCGGAATGCTTGAAAAATCAGGTAATTTGGATGACTCTCTGTTGCCAAGGAAATGTTACTTTCCCTCTTCTTGCTGTTCATAGTACTAAGAAACAAGGCCAATCCCTCTGAAAATTCTTAGTCTTACATAGTTAAACTTTCCTGCTATGACATAGATAAGTATTCCCCTTCTGAGTAAACTGCAATTTCTCATAACTCTTAATTTGCACAAGATGAGTATTTTTAGGACTCCTTTTATAATTTTTTGTTTAGATAAAGCAGCTATGGCTGTTCAGTTGCTGAAGATCATTAAAGGACAATCAGAGACTCCACTACCAAGCCATTTGCAGAAGAAGGATTTGAAACATTTGCAAGAAGGCTGTGACCATACCAACAAATATATTCAGGTAACTGACTGGTAAAAAAAATTTTGTCTTACTTTGAAATAGCTCCTATTATATTTACAAGGCACCTCCATATTCCAGCTCATCAGTTGGAGAGATTCTGCAACTTGTGTCTTTGTGTACATCTGTTGCACAT
>WEIV01007322.1:12080-62831 GCA_013390005.1 Calyptomena viridis | reverse complement strand
CTACTGTGCCAAGACATTTTCTGCCGTCCATGAATCAGTATAAAGTACTGGCCATTTTTCTTATTCAGCAATGTTTAAAGCCCACTGTGTGGCCTTCACATCTGCAAACTGACTTGATTCACCTACGCAGTTTCTGTGACTTGGCACAGTGGACTCCATAAGGCCACTTTCCGTCTCCTATGCTTTCCTACAAGATAGCAAGATCCATCAGTAAACAAGGTATATTGCTTCTCACTTTCTGGTTATTTGTTATATAGTGAACCCTCTTCAGCCCGTTGCCTCCTCCTCTGATGACATTCAAAAATCTTTTCCTCCTGGCTAGTCCATTATCACTTCTAAGATTCCTGGATGACTGTGATTTCCAGTCCAAGCTTGTTATATTATCAGCACAACCTACTTATTCCATGTAGCATGAGTTGCATGGTGTGTAGAGAAGAACCTTCCTTCGAACATCCAACACAGCACAGGTAACCAGGGTGTCAGGAGAAGCTGCACTTCAGTATCAATCACTTCTGAAGCAACTTGAGCCCCTTCATAAGCTGCCAATATCTTCTTTCCAGTTGAAGTATAGTGGACTTCAGATACTCTGTATTCTCAGCTCCAAAAACCTAGGGGTCAACCTTGAATCTTCCCTGATACTTTCTGCCAGAGACTCCAAGTAGGACCATTCACTCCAGCTCCAGTATAGAGCACATTTTGTATATCTTACCCTCTTTGGACTGGCCCAAGGGCTACAACATGAACTATTTCCTGCTTGATTTGTTTAAAGGCTTGTCATTGCTCAGGATCCCATTTGAAATCATTCTTCTTCTGGGTCATTTGATAGAGAGGCCTTATAATAAGACTGTAATTTGTGATGCGGATTCTCCCAAATCCTACAATGCCTAAAAAAACTTATGCTTCTTGCTTGTTAGTTCGTGAAGACATTGCTGTTTCCTTCTTAATCACATCCATTGAGATCTGATAACATCCATTTTGCCATTTTATTCTTAGAAACTGGATCTCCTGTGCAGGTCACTTTACTTTGCTTTATAACAAATCCAGCTTTCAGAAGGATTTGGGCTGTTTTCTTCACTTTCTCAAAAATTTCTTCATCTGTATTACCCCACACAGTGATAGCATCAATTTATCGCAAGTCTTCCAGAGCTTCACTCTGTTCCAGTGCAGTCTGGATCAGTCTATGTCAGATGTTAAGGCTGTGTTTACACACCTGAGGAAATCAATTCCAGGTGTATTGGACACTCCTCCAAGTGAGAGCAAACCGTGGCCTGCACTCTGTCACCAAAGGGGTTGAGAAAAACTCATTGTCAGTTGTGGAATACCACTTGGCTGTCTTTGACTCCGTGTTGAAGTTCCAGTATGTCTGGTATGGCAGCACTCAGCAATGACGTGACTTCATTCAGGCCATGATAATCTACTGTTAGTCTCAATTCCCTGTTAGATTTTCACACTGACCATATAGGACTATTAAAGTGTGAGTGTGTCCTGCTGGTCACTCCTTGGGTCTTCAGATGATGGATTGGTTTATGAATGGGACTCACGGAGTCTCGGTTGGTGACATATTGTTCCTGGTGCATCATAGTGGGAGCAATCTGCATCTGCTGTTTTTCAGCCTTCAGCAACCCCACAACAGACAGAAGAGTCATCCAAGAGACCAGGCAAGGTAGACAACTCTTTAATTTCTTCTGTCTCCACAGCAGCTGTACCAAAAGCCCACTTTATACCTTTTTGGGTCCTTGAAACATGCTCTCCTGAGACAATCTAAGCCAAGAATGCAGGGAGCCTCTGCATCAGTCACATTAGGGTGATTTTGCCACTCATTCCCAATCAGGCTGATTCCAGACTCCAATACAGTTAGCTGTTGGGATCCCCCTGTCACTCCAGAAATACAAATGGATTCTGTCCCTACATAGCTTAATGATATCATGGTACATTGTGCACCAGTGTCTACTAAAGCCTTGTACCCTTGTGGAGCTGCAATGCCAGGCCATTGAATCCACACAGTCCAGTAAACCTAGTCATCCACCTGGCTAGAGGTAGGGCCCCTCTAATACTGATCAGGAGGTTCTCCATTTAATTATTCTAGAACTTCTTTCCATAGAGTCAGTAGTATAATCAGCCCTTCCATTCTGCCTGGGAGACTTCCCACTGGAGACTGGAACAGCAACTTTCCTGGAAGAACCCCCTTCTGTGATTATTTTTCTCTCCAATTCCCGCACCTGTGCCCCTAGGGTTGATGTAGGTCTTCCATCCCACTTTCTGCTGTCAATTGCTAAGATACAGGCCCATACAGGTGAGGAGAAGCAAATAGCCTCTCTGAACTGCTAGAATTCATGGATCAGTGTTGTGGTAAGATTTTCCGGGGGCCAGGTGCGGGGAGATAATAAACCTGGACTCTGAGACAGATCAATGTGATTCCCTCAGAAGCTGTTTATTGTTTACACAAGTTCTCTTTTATACGCTTTCTTCTCTGCACATTCAAATACATTTCTTATAATTGGTTAATACAGCTGTGTACGTATTTCTACTTGTATTTCATTGGCAACTTATAGTTTTGAGTAAATTGACCTTCACTACTCCTGAAAGTGTACCTTATCTAAGCAAGCTTCTACCTCCTACATTGCCTGAGCAGGCGTCTGCTTTCTTGTTGTTCCTAGCGCCTCTTATCCTTTACCCTTACACTACTGCATAGGCCTGGTTTGGAGGGTTCAGACGTCCATATTCCTCCAAATATATTCCCACAGATCAGTTTATCCGATAGTTTCTCCACAGCCAAGACAAGGGAAGAAGAAATATTGTCTTCATATTCACAAACAGACAAGCCACTTTATCCACTGTTGGGGGCACATCATCTTTCCAAATTAATGTTGGCAATATGTTGGCATGTGCCATTGATGCACTCTCTACAAATTTCAGCCTGATGCAGGCATAGGGCTTCTTCAGGTTCTATGGGTAATTGCACATTGTCCNTAAAGTCACCCCAAGACAAGGTCATAATGAATCATCTCCAACACATCTAATTTCAAGGTATCCAATACCTTTCCTTATTGCAGTCCATTTGCCTGGATGATATGGAATATTTTCCTTATAAGGATGCCTTTCCTCACACTTGACAAGAGTCACCTCCGGGGGCTAAGGGCTTGTGTCTTTCTTCCCATTATTTTGTCAATTGATCCCAGCTGCTTGACTTCCTCACCCTCTAATTACAAGCTGCTATCTCCATTGTCCCAGCATTGAAGCAGCCAAGAGGTAATACACTCCCCAGGATGACAGGTAAAATATTTTTGTATCTCCTGCAGGGATACTCAAGGATAGGATCGAGCAGTGGTTACCTCTTCTGTCTCTTCCTCCTGTTCTGTGATGGCCCTTGTGATGGCCTTGGTAATGGCACTGAAAATGGCCCTTGTGATGGCCCTGTTGCTTTGTCCTCTTCATCCTCTTCACCGTCCTTAACCTTGTCCTCTATTACTACAGCTCTTTTACAAGGTGACTTTTGTAAATATTTCTTCTTCTGTACAAAGGCAACTGAAACCAGCACATTTGTTCTCTGGTTCAGCAGCAGTCTGTCAGCAGCGTTGGAGTAGCTGGAGGGCCTGTTTCTGGAGTTGTAGCTACAATGTCTCTTGCATTATTGTCAGATTCAGAGAGCAGGAATTTCTTTTCCTGCTGATGGCACTGAACAGTGCTGAACATGTCTTGATAGGCCTGAGCCAATCCCCAACATGTTGCATGTGTCTCTCTGGAATTGTCAGGGTGACAGCACACCTTTTTCAAATATTTTAGTAGTGTTTTCTGGGTTCTGCACTTGTTCAGAGCTGAGGTTCAAACACAGTTGAGATGCCCACTGCCCTAGGTACGTGCCCATACTATCCCACACACCCCACCACTCAACTATTAAGCCTTTGGACAGATCTCTGGATGATGTCCTTAATTAATTGCCTGACCTTAAACAAGACCTGAACCATATGTAACAACATGTTGGCTCCTAGGAAAAGGACCAGGCTGGTTACAAGAATATTCAAACGTTTTTCAAGATCTTAAAAATTCTCAAATGCTACTGTTATCAGCCTGGAGAAGGAAAAAGAAAGCAGGAAGAAAGATGTAGGAAGATATCTCCTCCATAGGTTGTCTCTCTGAGGAGGAAAGGCCTTTTTTCTGGTAGAAAAGGTATGATTAATTGTTCCCAGATGACTCCCAAAGCACAGAGGTGCCTGTAATACAGAACACATACACCAGATTGGGTTCCCCAGTAATATAAGTATTATACAACACAACCTGAGAACAAGAGCAACAATTGTGAGAGCAAAGAAATCAACATTGTAACCAAATCTATTAAACAAATAAAATGAATATTCAAAACATATTTGTTTTAGCACACTCTGGTCATATTTGTAGTTATCTCAACCCTTCTGGCAACTAAGCATCACATAACTGCTCACTAACTCCACACCCCACACCCCTCCTCAGTGGAATGGGGAGGAGAATCAAAAGTAAAATTTGTAGGTTGAGATAACAGTTTAATAATTGAAACAAAGAAAAATATAATGATAATAGCAAATTAAAAGAGGGATAAAATTCAAGAAAAACAACCAATCAAGTGATATAGAATACCACCTGCTGACCAACGCCAAATCCTGATTGATTTATTACTCATTTCCATGCACCAATGCTTTAAACAGACAACTTCTATTAAGTACAAAAATTTTCCTACGTTTTTGAAGGAGATCTTGGCTTTTGGGAAGGAGGTTGGACAGACTGCAGTACCATGGTATCTGTCAATCAAAGAGCCAACACTTCTATTTTAGATACCTTTTAACTTTTTCATGGTCCAATTATGACAAGGAATTAAAGCTGTTGTCTGGGAAGTGATTTGTGACAAATAACTGAAGTACTGCTGTGTTCTTTGGTTTTGACAATTGCTATTTTTAGGGCTAAAGGAAGGAAGATAAAGTGTTTCAGTTATTCTAAGACAGATGTAAATTTAGACAGTGAAGCTGTAATTGTATACGGATAATTCATTTTGCAGGTCTAAAAATAGCAAGGTCACATTAACTAGATATTTTTAATTAAGGTACTTTGATACTGAGAGCAGAAATTTGTGGACAATTACATCGTCTGTAGAATGAAGAGGTCATTCCAAGAATGCATGTATATGTGTGTGCATAAGTGAAGCAAACCATATTTCTTCTTTTTATGTTGTCGCCAGACTGGCCCAGAATTGCAGCACAGCCTTGAGAAATATGAAAAATGTGTGTTTTGTTAGTCAAGATTAATAGACTCTTTTGAGATATTTACACCATGGTACTGTGACACGTGATGTTGAATTTCTCTCCTTCAGGGATGATAAGAAACAGGAGGAAGAACAGAGGTAGTTTTTTGATTTGGTTTTGTTGGGGTTGGGTTTTTTTAAAGAAACTCTTTTCTGCATTTACTGACATTATCTCCGTAATTCAGAGTAGAACATTTAGTTTCATCTATCAACCCAGCTGCAGAAATTCCCTGACTGTGATCTGCTACCTGCTGTACTTCTGTCTTTCAAGAAAGAAGCTTTTGCAGAAAGAAGCATCAGGTGTTTTAAGGATAATTATTTTTATTCCTTCATTCAGATGAAGAAATTAAACCATTATCAGCTTTTAAAGTAAATGAAGATGGGAAATCCAAGCAGTCTCTCTGAAAGAAAATAATTACTATTTTTCCTCACTATACATCATCTGCTCATCTTTGAAAACAAATCATTCATGGAAACATTATGCAGCTTAATAACAAAAAGAAATTGGAGGAGTGGGTCAAGAAACTCCT
The DNA here is from genome assembly GCA_013390005.1 of Calyptomena viridis. Lineage (NCBI taxonomy): Eukaryota > Metazoa > Chordata > Aves > Passeriformes > Eurylaimidae > Calyptomena > Calyptomena viridis. Next base: position 57,032 of record WEIV01007322.1, on the reverse strand, counting down.
CTGGAATTTCAACACACCTGACTAGGTATGAAGGTGTATTACCTACATCTGTTTGTAGCTTGAGGGGGAGGGAAATCAGTTCCTTCTAGGAAGAGCTGAATTTAATAAGAATTCCTATTTTGCTTTGGGATAACATCTTTCATTGATTTAATCCTTTCCTGTATGTACTTGGATCATATGAGATAGTTGTGGTTTTCATTTTACATTCAAGTCCACAGCATGATGAATAGCTATTGTCAGCTTTACTTCACCCTGACCAGTGGTTGCACTACTGGGGGTAGGCTAGGGTCAAGGAGATGGCCTCAAATAATCTACAATTTTTCTAACCCTATCCCCATCCCCACCCCCCTTTTCTTAAAGCCTTCCTTTCTTTCTTTTCTTTTTTTTTCTTTTCTCTTTTACTGCCTCATCTATCTTGCTGCTTACTGAGGCTGGAACTCTAACTAGAAATGACAGATCACTTGATATGTCACACTTTATTGTTTGTTGCACTTTCATGACATTTCCAGCATATTCTTTCAAAATCATTCCAATTCTGAAGTATATGTTTCTAATTTATGTTATGGAAAAATTCTGCATATTTTATTAATTCAGGTGTTTCCCTTTGGTTCAATGCATTATTTACAGTGTATTGGAATCCAGCACTTCAAGCATTGACCCCATATGATTTACTACTCAGTAGTGTTATTACTGTATAATTATACTTGTAAAATCTGGCCTTGATAGTATTTGGTTGAGACTGATTTTGTCTGGAAGATTTTGGCCAAGAAAGTTACATCTCTTCCCAGAATAAAAGTAGGGGTAAATTCACTGCATATAGCTACTAGCAGTTTTCAATAAGAAACCAGGAACAAAAGCAGAAATGTAACTTAAAGCATGGACAGGTAGGAGTACGAAAGGGAGAGAACATTAGTTAAGAAACTTTCTTTCTTTGAGGAGATATATACTGGCTATTTGAGACTGGAAATTCAGAAGGGTAAGTCTTGAACTTGTTTGGTGAGAAGCCTGGGACGAAATGAACATGCTATTGAGAGTGGGCTGGATAGTTAAGACAACAGTGTAAAGGGCTGGAGTTTGTGAAAGTCTGAGCCCAGTGTAGAAAGCACTTCTTTTTATGCAGCCCAAAGTAAAATTGTCTTTCTGGACTGCATGCACACATTGCTGGCTCTTATCTAATTTTTCAACCACCAGTATCCCTAGGTCCTCTCCGTGGGGCTGCTCTCAATCCATTCACTACCCAGACTGTATTGAAAATGATGACTGATCCAACCCAGGTGTGGGAACTTGACCTTGTTGAATTTCATGAGGTTCACACTGGCCCACTTTCAAGCCTGTTAAGGTCTCTCTCTATGGCATCTCTCCCTGCAAGTCTATCAGTTAGATGAGCAATGCTGCCTTGTAGCACAAAAAGGGGGATCTTCAAGTTCAGATCCATAGAACTCATTAGAGGCACACCTAAAACAGACTTTAAAGAGCACACTGGCCACTCTCAGGACTGGGATTTAAGGATGTACATAAACATAACAAACAATAACTTGCATACGCACTGAACAAATAACATTTTTCTATATATATGTAAGTTGTGCCTATGCACTAACCACAAAGCATCCTTGTCAGGCTCGAGCAGACTATGTAAAAATGCTGAATATTAGAACAGAAGTGAAAGGATTACTGGGAAATAAAAGAAAGATAATTGGCTAAACATATCCCTCAGTCCTGAACCATAAGCACCACTATTTTAATGGGTAAGTAAAATACCAGACCTTGTCCATTTGAGCTACCTGAAGAACTAGCAGCAGTTCGAGATGACAATCACTGCCAGTAAAACTAATGTTTTTGATTCAGATTCTTTCCTGCAGCCAATTGTTACTGAGATTGAAACTGCTGAGCAGCTAGTCACATTTTCTGATTCTGAGGGATTCATTTGTTGCAGCTTTGGCCCAGACATGAGCCAAAACAGGCAAGGAGCTGTTTTAATTTATGCCACTGTCAGAGTCTCTCACGATCTCTCTACCACTGGAGTTCCTTTCTGCCACAACCTTTCATGCTTTGACTAGGGATTTCCCATGCAAAAATATACATATGTGCAATGCACAGATGGTTTGCATATGCGCAGTAGGCTTATCATAGCTGATTTACTGTGTATGCACAGACCATCTGTGCAGCACATGTGCAGCAGGTCTGATGTATACTGGACACATTGGACTTACTGTGCATGTGCTACACAGTTAATCTGCATACACACAGTAGCCACAGCTCTGACTGAGTTGCCAGACATCCAGATGGCCAGAGTCCTTAAATCCCTTCCAGAGAAAAAATGGAGATGGAATAAGGATGTTTGGGGGTTTTTTTCTCATGTATATCTTAGCTTATCCTTTATTCTCAAATGTAGGAACATATTAAAGTGGATACACCACCTCATCACATTTTAGTACAAAAAAGAAATTCCTCCAGACAGAGAGCAATTCTCTCTGGTCATGCATATCCAAAAAGAGTCTATAGAAAACAAAAGAGCTGTGATAAAGATTCTCCTCTGTAAACTTTTACAGAAAAACAAATCCATAACAAATGAACTACACAGGCTTCTCTTAGAGAGGATTGGCAGCCACTTCACATTTTCTGACAATAAAAAGCCTTTCAATCTGGAAATGTTTTAATGATTCAGGTTAATACTGAGACATCTTAGCAACATAAATTGATAGCATGTCACAGTCTCAGAAGAGGGTGTTTTTTTGGGGCCAATCCTTGCCATTTGGCTGGTTGAGATTCAGTATCTTAAAGTGCACATGCTGCTTGCTTTCCCATCATTAAGACTGTGATCTAATAACACTGTTGCTAATGTTTTTGACAAATTTCCCTGACGTAACTGTTCTCTAAAACTAAGATGCAAACTTAAACATGCAAATAACTTACCAAATGCACTAGCATTTTCAATACTTGCTAAGCACATTGGTATATTTACTTATTGGGGAGAAATCTGAAAATGCTCTCTGGCTGGCATCCAGATTTTCTTGCATGATCTGAGAGTGCTCACAGGAAAGTCTGCTCAGTTTCTTCTGCATTCTGGGGAAAGGCCTTTCTTGCTTTTGTTTGCATGCTCAAGCTCCCAAAGGTGGCACCACATAGGTGTTTCTAGACATTAGCCTAGCACCAAATTCTGCTTACAAACAGCAGGCCCACATCACTCTCCCCAGGAAAAAAAACATAAAATTAAGGGACAACTGCAAAATAAGACATGAAACAAAAATCCGAGGTGTTCAAATGTGCATCCATATTATCATGTGACCCAACAGTACAAGAACATATGGCTCTTAGATTAACAAAAAATCACATTATTTTTTCCCTCATTGCATGTTTCTGCCTTGCAGACTCTTGCTTGTTGTGTTTTCAAGGGTGAAACATATTTAGGTGCCTTAACCATAGGCACCAGGTTGTGCTTTGAGGTGCACCAGGATGCTCCATAATAAACCAGCTCACATCACACAGACCCTTCTTGCCTCTCCTGAATCCCACAAGTTCATCAGCCTGTCTCTGGGACCCAAAAGAGGATGTAATGCTGAATGGGGCCTGATGGGTGCTGAGCAGAGGGAATCAGCCTTGAGCCTGCATGCTAGAGGAGAAAGATAGGAGAAGACCTATCAGAGCAAGCTCCTTGTGTGGCACTAAGTCTGGCAGTGCTGGAGTCCCAGGCTGCTGCCTGCCAGGCCTACAAACACCACCTGAGCACACAACAGTGAGCTTGTTATACAAATTTGCTGCTCCCTTCTCCTCTTCCATTACCTACTAGGTCATCTTTCCACTGTTCTTCTTCTCCTCCTCCTTTGCTTCTTCTCCACTTTCTTCTGTAATAGTAATGTAAATTTCTTTCTCCTCTGGGCTAAGGGGAGGCTCCACACTGGGCTCCTGTCAGGGAAGCCCCTCAGCAACTCTCCTTCTCACAGGCTTTGTAGCCACCAACATGGCTGAAGCCTGGGTGGGCACCTCCCAAGAGGCCTCATCACCCATGCAGCCACATCATGGCTTGAATACTGGGGTTCAAGTACACATTCCCTGAGATGACAGGTAAACAAAGAACCATAGGGATGGGAGTTGGAGCTGGAGAAGGGCACAGCACATGTGCTGCTTCCACTTAGAAACTGGAAATTTCACACGTTGCAAGGGGCCAAACATCACATTGCAGACAGCTCTCTCCAGGTCCTCAGCACTACATCCATCCCTCCATCACCTGGAATGGGAAGTATGTGACTCCAGCACTGTGCATCTGCAGATGTCCCAAGATCAAGACCAAGGTCACCTCTGGACTGAGTACCATTTCTCCATCCCTTCTTCCAGGCAAGACAAGCACACCTTACTGTTTGTTGGGGACACAAGGCCCATCCAAACCAAACAAAGCTGTCCACTGCTGCCTCAACACTGGTCCCATAGAGCAGTGTCATCAACCTCATCTGTGAGTGCAGATAGGATATGGGGACAGACAAGTGTGTGGCTTAATGTGCAGAACAGGACATCACATATTAAGAGGACATCTTTTAAGTTCTGTTCTATATCTGGGTATAGACCTGTGCCTTATGCAGCATTCCTGCACATATATGTGACTTGCAGAATGACTCTCACAATCCAGAATTGTAAGAGAGGTATGCTTTATTCCAGCTGGGACACATGGGGGATCACTCCTCCAAAGCTATGTGTACTGGCAGATCCACACAGCTTCCTTATATCAATCGGAGATGCAAATATTCATTAGATTTCTCAATTCGCCTATGCATATTCATATCCTGTCCCTGCCTTCCCTCACTTCATATTATAATTAGGTTTTATCAGTTCTGCGCCTGCTCTGTGTTTCCCAGTGCTGTGAGCAGTGCTCTTGTTAATGCGAGTTAGGGTCTTTTTAATGAATTCGGTAGCCACTTCCAGGGTGTCCCTTCAGTGAACTCTCTCTCTGCACAGGCGTGTTAGAAATGTGGTCTGTTGTTCCAAACTCTGGACTGCTGAAGAGCTGATTTTGCTGGTTTACGTTTACCATTTTGTTCTTATCAGGAAATATATGTTTACTTCAGCTTATAGCAGGGTTGAGTTGCACAAAGTGGGTTTAATTAGTAACAAAATTATTTGCTTTAGCTACATGATTTTTAACAAGGCTTATACAGAGTTGATATCACTTTAACCATATGGATTTTCTAACAAAACTTATACAAGCTTCATATCATATGGAGACAGTCCAGGACATCCCTTTCCACCACCTGGTGATGTTCATTTTACCTACGGTTTTGGGGGATTGAGTACTTGGGTCCTGGGCTGATGAACTGTTCCACGATGGGGCTGCATGACCAATGGGACGTGCACAGACACACGCCATAGTCCTTTCTAGTCCAGTGGTGCCCAAAGACATAGGTTGTTTCGGAAGGGTTGAGAATGATCTGCAATGTGCAATTTCTATGCAGGGAATTTTTTAAGACTTTTATGCACTTAGGGGGCATTTTGTTAAAACTAGGTAATAAAACCCCACAGAATCAGACAAAAAGCCCCCCATAAATGCACCAAACTGGGAACATGTGAACTGCAAAATGTTGCAATATGTGAATGTACTGGGTCTATCCGAGCCCCAGCAGCCTTAGCAGTGCTAGGAGATAACACTCTGCTGTTTTGACTGCTGTGAGGGAGAGGCAGAGGGGACACGAGCAGATCAGGTGACCCAGACTGACCAAAGGGATATTCCAGACCATATGACATCAGCTCAGATATAAAAGAACAGGAGGGGTGGGGGCACGGGGTTGTCTCTGATGGCTGCCTGCTGAAGGGACAACCAACACGTAGGGCCCTGCTTTTCAGGACTCAAGCTGACCTCGTGGAATGGGAAGTAGAGATTAGATTCTCCTTTGCTTTGCTTCCTGCGCACGCAAATTTTTTTTTCTCTTGTATTAAACTGCCTTGTCTTAACACCCACGAGTTGCTGTCATCTTATTGGTAAAAGGGAAGGGGCGAGAGACTTTCCGGGTACTTNATTAGATTCTCCTTTGCTTTGCTTCCTGCGCACGCAAATTTTTTTTTCTCTTGTATTAAACTGCCTTGTCTTAACACCCACGAGTTGCTGTCATCTTATTGGTAAAGGGAAGGGGCGAGAGACTGTCCGGGTACTTGGCACCCAGCCAGGGTCAACCTGTCACAGTGAAACACAGAGAAGCTCTCGCCCTGTCTGTGTTGTGTGGCTCCCACTCTTCTAACCAGGACATCTTTTGTGCCATGTGTGACACAGGCATGTCATACATATGGATCATGGTAAGGTTGCCTGTGTCAATCCTTTTACGAAATACTGGTAAAGCAAAATTTTTTTTGTAGATTAAAAAACCAAGTTCTAACATTTTCCTGCACCACAAAGGACTGAACATCCAGTGTATGAACCCCAGCTCCATTTGCCTCTGTCCCTCCTTTGCAATAGCAGCTTTTATTTTTTATTATTATTCTAACTTTTTGGTTAGCTTTGATCTCACCTAGACCTTGGTATAATTTTGGTTAAAATATTTCCCATCAACCACAGGCATTTCAACTTGAAGAGAAGGGCACCTGAGAAAGGAGGTGTCTTCTCTGGGTTTGACTGTGAGGAGACGCTGGGAATCAAAACCTTCCAAGGCCCATCCTCAACAGGAGGGGAGGAGTGCAAAATAAAGTGGAAAAGCTTGTGAATGGAGATAATGATTCATGAAATGGACTCAGTTGGGGGAAGTAATTGTAATTTACTGCTATTTATTCAGAGAGTGAGGAAATAAAACCACTACCCCCCTCCCACTGCTCCCCTTTCCCTGTCAGAGCTGCATCCCATCACTGGCAGCTCCTGCCTGGAGCCCCTCTCAGGCACTGCCTGGATCTGCTCTAGCACAAGCTTCTGCTGCCACCTAACACTGAAAGACCATCTCCCCATCTCCCTGCTCCAGCACTGCCCTCCAAGAGCTACAGTGGACAACCGTCCACCAAAGACACAGCAAGGACTGAGTATCATGATCCTGGGAACTTGCCTACTGGTGCCACCATCTGTCACACTCACCCTTCCCTTAGATTAACAGGCACCCAGATGCTGCCGGTGCCAGTTTCGGAATCGCCATCGTGATGTTCATACAGCAGTGCTGCCATATTGCCTCAGAGACCCCACTGTGGCTGGGCATGGGACTGCCATGGAACTGGCTGAGTCCAGCATGGGGCAACCTCAGATTTGCCTCACAGAGACCTGCTTGTGTCCCATGCACAGACACCCAGCACAGTCCTTGCTAGTCCAGTGGTGCCTGAGGACAGGGCTTTTGTCAAATGGGCTGAGTCTGGAATGAACTGCTGACCACAGAGCTGGGAGAGGCTCCTGTCTCAGGAGGCCTGTGAGAGCTGCCCACTCCAATTCCCATGCCTTTCCCTAGAAATCAGGGGAGAATCCTTTTGGCATCACCACTTAGCCAGAAGGAGTAACAGCTCCCCAGGGACACAGTAGAGTCCTATTGCTGGAGGCAAGCAAGTTGCTGTTGGCTGGGTGCTAGATATTCTCCTCCAGGCTGCCTTTCCCATACAAGGGATGGATGGATGGATGGATGGATGGATGGATGGATGGATGGATGGATGGATGGATGGATGGATGGACGGACGGACGGACCTTCTGAGGTTCCTTTCCATCTGGGTTTTTACATTTTCAGACTGGGAATAATGATTCTTTCTCTTTAGCTGTTAGTGTTCTAGTGACTTGCCTGTGGAAATGAAGCCCTGTCCATGGCAAGGATGATGCAGAGCAGCTGTGTTTCTGGGTGCATCCTGGGCAGATGTGAACTGTAAAATGGGATGCTGAGATGGGCTCTGCCCTTGGAAGCCAGCCTACACCTGTGGGATGCTTGGCCATGAGCTGAGAGCATGCTGGCCAGGGCTGGAATCCCTTCACAGAATAGTGCTTTGCTCTGGTCAGGTGAAACTATGTTGTTGGAGATGTCGATCTTGTTCATTCTATTGCCTCACTGCTCTCCTCTCGCCCTCACCTTGCCATGTTTTGGCTGAGGCATGGATATGAAATGGAGAGAACCAATGATCTGCAACCATGCACGCCTATCTCTCCCTGCAGCAGAGGGTGACCAGAAAAGATCTTTGGAGATATCTGGTTTTATTCAAGATGCATCTGAGGTAATAAATGAGCTTTGTAGAGAGAATGCCGGAGTCCAAAAGTGTAAGCAGGATCCCGAGGCTTGATCAGCGTCACCTGGAAGGGAAAAGTAGGAAGAAATAAAAGTGACAGTGGCATCTTGATCTCCAGATTTTTCCTCAAGTGAAGGCTGTCCAGCATAACACATTTCTGAATGTGTTGCATTACCTTTCCCAGGCAGTAGTCTGCTGGCCCTGGATATACAGGCTTGCTACCAAGCTCAGTTTTTATTCCCATTGTGTACTTGGGAGCCCTCTTTTTGTAGATGTCCAGTTCCACCTTGGGGAATGCCGCAGGACCTGGCGTCTGTAAGAGAGGCAAGAAGGTTGGTAGGTACAAAAAGCAGTGTTGGTTTTTGCTGGCCCCATACAGGCTACACGGTGGCTGGACAGAGAAGTAGTGTGGGAGGCATGGAGCCTTGAGAAGGATGGCATCTCCTGTTTCCCTGCAGAGAGACAGATTTCCCAGAAGAGAAAGGAGATTGCCATTAGTGTCCATGAGCTGTGCCCTGTCAAAGCTCTTAATGCTGGAAAGCAAGGGACTGCAGGTGTCAGTGTTGCTGGTAAAGGCCAGGGGCCCCATGGCTTCTCAAGCTTTGCTGCAGGCACATGGGGCTGTGGCAGGCACCGGAGCCCTTTTGCTCTGATGACAGCAGCTGAGCTTCCACTGCTGCCATGAGAGAGCTGAGAAGCACAGCTCACCTTGGCCAGGTCTTGAAAACAGCTGTTGTACATACTCTTCCATCTCAGAGAGTAGCATGGGTTGGCATGGGTGTAGGCTGTGTTGGGTCCCAGCAGCCTGGGCAGAGTGTAGGTGCCAGGACCTAGAAAGAGAATGGGAAGAGAGCATAGGTGAATCCTGTGGGGAAGGGAGCAATGCACAGGTGGGAGAGAATCAGTCTACCAAGGCAGCTGTGAAGAGTAGGAAGGGTATCCTGCCCCTCCTCCCAGTGCCTCTGGCTTCTGTTGCACATGGCATGCATTGGCCATTCAAAGCCAGAGCTCTGGTTCTTCAGCGAGATGGGAGAAACTAGTGCTCCTGGACAGCAAAAAGCTTGTCAAGAGCGTGTTGCATCCTGCCACCTAGTCTTTTTGCTAGGCCTGTTGAAGAAGCTGCACAGCAGATGTTCTCTGGAGGACATGCAGGCTGTAAGGGTGTCTGTTTCCCTAAGTTTGCGTACCTGGTGTTTGGAGAGCTTTGAAGGTCTTCTGCCGGAAGACCATGGAATGTACCGGTGCAGTAGAGTAGACATGTTTGGTAGCCTTGTCTGTGGAATAGTCACCTGGAACAGAGGAGAAGCCAAGAAAAGCAGTGAAGCTGGGGACCTAACTGCAAGCCAAAGAGGAGAGGTCAGGAGGAGGTGCTCAGCCTTCTTTGTTTTCTGTCCTCTGAAGCCCATTCAGAGCATGAGCTGATATGTTTGTGCCCCGGTGGCACAGGGCAAAACCAAGGCTTGCTTGTCTGGCCTGGAATAGGGGCTACAGAATTGGTACTCACTGGGTCCAGGGGTGACCTCAGTCTTGGTCTTGGGACGTCCGGTCAAGTGTGCTAATGGAGGCACATACTTCCCACTCTTGGTGATGGAGGGATGAATGAAGTACCGAGGACCTGGAGAGCAGCTGTCTGCGACTAGACCTTTGGCCCCTCGAAATGTGTATGCAGGTGCTTTGTCTCTGGTGGGATCATGACTTATGTAACCTGGTAAAAAATGCCTGTGAAAGGACACCTGTCTGCAACTGCATAGTGAAAGACAGTTTCCAGGTGGAAATAGAAGATGTGCTTTGCCTACCCCTCACCTCCCCATGATTGTTGGTTTACCTGTCGTCCCAGGGATCCAGTACTTGGGTCCTGGGGTTTTGAACTCTGCCAAGATGGGGCCACGTCGAGGATGAGGCCTCCAGGTGCCCACCCAGTGTCCATCCATAATGGTGGCTACAAAAACTATGGCAAAACCAGGAGAGCTACCAACGGGCTTTCCTGGCAAGGCCCTGGTATGGAGCTTTTCTGCAGCCCAGATAGGGCAAAAAGTGAAGCTAACATCACAGAAAAAAGTGAGGAAGCAGAGAAGGAAGAAAGTCAAGAAGCAGATGAAAGAGGAGAAGGAAAGATGGGAGACATCAGCAAGTTTGTAGCTAAAATGCAGAAAAAACTGCCTGCTGTGTCCACAGGCAGTGTTTGCTGGCCTGGCAGGCAGCTGCTGAGGGCCTCAGACACATGTGTTGGCAATTTGCTCTCCTGGAGTTTTGCACAAGCTGGGTGAGATGCTTGTATATAAGTGAAGGACACCAGATCCTCAGTGACATCATAATACATTGCTAGGTGGATCCATCATTGGTGATGTCCATTGCTAGATGACATCACAAACAGCCATCCTCTCCCAGTGAGGCCCATTGTGATGTTCATACAGCAGTGCTGCCATATTGCCTCAGAGACCCCACTGTGGCTGGGCATGGGACTGCCATGGAACTGGCTGAGTCCAGCATGGGGCAACCTCAGATTTGCCTCACAGAGACCTGCTTGTGTCCCATGCACAGACACCCAGCACAGTCCTTGCTAGTCCAGTGGTGCCTGAGGACAGGGCTTTTGTCAAATGGGCTGAGTCTGGAATGAACTGCTGACCACAGAGCTGAGAGAGGCTCCTGTCTCAGGAGGCCTGTGAGAGCTGTCCACTAGTGCAGCTGTTATCAGTAGGTTTCAGAGTTAACGTACCACAGCCATCACCACCCAAGAAGGCTGTTTACTGGAATGGCTATTTTTAAGTCTCCAGAGTGAAAACAATCCCCCAGAAGGTTGTTTCCCAAAGCTTCCATCAGTAGGCTCCACAGCATCATCTAAATACAACTTAAATGATAGCTTTACATTATACAGGATACAGGTGAAAGCAGGAGGAAAAAAAAATGGATGCAGAAGATTTAGGTGAATGCCACCAAGAACACAAAAAACTGGTTAAGCCTCATCAACTGATGCTGGCATTTCTAATATAATCCAACAAGAAACAAGATTAGCCAGCTGCACCAGTGATGTATTAATTCTGGGCAACCTCCTTGGTATCTGCTTTACCCACTGTAAGAGAGCAAGCTGACTTATCGCTATATAGAATTTTGTTCATGTATTAAAGATTGAAAGTTTTATGAAAACTGCTGATCATATTGTATTTGAGTACTTGACCGTGGGAGAAAATGCTATCTGTGCCTTCGAGGTTTAAGTGTCCTTCACTATATAAAACAGCCTGTCTTAAAGGACTCTTTTCTCTTCTAAGCTGATTTGCCACTCCGTTGTTTTACCTTGCACCATCTCCATTTAAATTATAATTTATATGTTTCAGAATGTATTTCCTAACTAGTGCTACATTAAATCAACTTCTTGTAATAAACAAGTTCTGTTAACAACAAAAACGTATACTATAGCTAGAGGCCGAAATGTCAGACTTATCCTACAGTAAAGAAAGGAAAATCTGTAGGTGGAAAAAGCCTGCTAGATTTTTTTTTTTTAGTTGCTTTCATTACTGTGTCTAATCACAAACACTTAAAAATATAAATTCCTCCAAATTCTTGCTCAAAAATAGAAGGTTTTGAATGAAAGCTAGATGGCTATTCACATAATCTGTGAATAGCAACAGGCAATGACTTGCAAAACAGAATAATTTACTAGTACTGAAGCTGGCAGTGAGTGTAACATACTTGGCACATTTTTAATATCCTTAGCATATTTTATTTCCAACTTGCTAAAAAGATATGCTATAATTGATCTGTTTTTAGTGACAGTATAGAATAATATTGCCAGAAGTTGTAGCCTTATCAACACAAAAGGACGACAGAATTAAAAGATGCCTATTTAATCTGACTAAACTCTTCAGTAGTAATTACTATATCTGATATATTATTCACAAATAAGTGCATACCTATACATTTTCACTGCATGTTATAAGACTTTTGTACAGTGCACTTTAGTAAATAACACTGTTGGCTGAATTACAACAAAAATTAATGGAATAAATTGCACCTGTGTGTTCCGGACATAATTTAGGCTATATGAAGGATCCCTGTTGTACCCAGCACATTACTCACTGGTGCAGTTAAATCTCAAATTATATGAAATCTAGTGTATCCCACACTAGACACCTTTTTTGACAAATAAAAGGAAAAAATTGTCAAAAATATCAACAATTTAGTTTGATCTAGTTTCAAATTTTAGTTTTAAAACAGATGGAGGCTTAAATACCTACAAATTTGAAGGCTACCGTATCTGTGCAGTCATAGATATTGCAAATCAAAAGTCAACTCCATTCCTTGAATCACCCTTCTAGAGATATCATAATGAATGGTCTAGCGTATGTTTTGAATTAACACCTTTTTTTTTCCCATACATATAATATTGACTATTCACTACTGCAGAGAACTGGGCAAGACTGAATCCACATGAGCAACATAAACACCTGAAAATATCATATTCAAGTTACTCACTTGCTGTTTTCAAAGTTTTTAAACATTTAATTGGTTCCAAGTGACAACACAGTCATCTCAGAATAATGGCTAGCTTATGTGTACATAAGGTATAGATCTTGATTTCAGTTTCATTTCTGAATCAGTTAAGAACAGAGTATGAGTCTCTATCATTGGTGAGGTCATCTTAACAATTAACTAAAATGCTTAGATAAATTAGATAAATCTGTTTTTCTTTTTTCTGGTACTCTACTGTGCATCTGTAACAGTAGTGCTCCAATGCCCAGAAATACTACTCAGAAGTTTAATTCATGAAAAGGGCAAGAAGTGCTAAACATGAGCATTTTTTTGGTTCAGAGAACACAGACTAGACCTATCAGATCCTGCTATACCTCTCCCTGGACTGTGTAAAAATACCATGGTCAGGCTTTAACTCAACTGGGCATGTGCCCAGGTGCATGAATAGATGAGGCAGGCTGTACCTCTTCCTTTTTTTGTTGCAGACTAACAGTCACACTCCAATCACCTGCCTTTGTGAGCCAGTATCTCCGTCGTACTCTGAAAAACTCTGTATGATAGAATAGATTCCAGGTTTAAGAAAACATTTGTTGCCAGTCTCAACTGAATGAAAAACAACAGATCTGTACAATGAAAAGTACTTCTTTTAACATTTTCCTTATGTGCTCAGGGATCATCCCGAGCATGACATAGAAATTAATGCATTAAAAAAAAATGTAGGAAGTGAACTGGTTTTAAGGAACATGATCACATATTTTATTCCAGTAACAGAAATCACCCATTTATTTGGAAACACTTGATTAATAACTGAACAAATGTTAATAACAACAATTTTTTTAGAAAAAAAAAGTTTAATATCAGCCAGGTCACCCCAGGAATATATTTTCTCTTCTGGCAAGCTCTTGAGATTACTCAGTTTTTGCTCTCCCAAACAGAAGAAACTTTAAATAGGAAATCAAATAATGGCACAAAGTATTTATCTAAAGAAAGCTAATTCTTGGTTGTTTTTCCAAAAACCTATGCTAACGGCCTATAGAAACTCATTATCTAGGGTAGGATTTTTCTGTTCTGTTGAAGCAGAAACCATCATGCTGAATATTTTCTTCATCATATGGAGTAATCTTCTTAGCAGAAGCAATACCATTTTGCATGAGTAAGAAAGAGGAAATAGTTTCTTGGTTATCTGGTTTCATTGCCACTCACCTTCTAGGATAGGTGATAGATAGGTAGAACTCACATTTGAAATCTAGATAATTGTGTCATTTGATGAACTAATGAACGTCCACTGCCCATTTGCTTCCTATAAACTGGCAGTGTAGACAAGCTAAAAGAAAATTTTCCTGAAAAGTCAATTTATAGTAGCACCTCAACTGCTGACAAATTCAATCTTTTATATGCTATTTTGAACTATACTGCTCTTTCACTGCTCACCTACTGATAATCACTCAAGACAGTGAGAGGTAACATACAATAGAGTATTAGATTTGGTATTCAAGTCTTTGGAAAAATTATTCCTGTTTGGCAGTCTGCAAGAAGAGAGATAATGACAAAAGGAGAGGGAGGGTAAAATATTACAAGGTTCTGTTTTTAAGAAGAATGTTAAGCATTTTCATTGACATCGATTTGACTAATATGTGTGGTGTCAAATGTGTAAATGCACTTAGGGCTCCTGAGGCTGTCTCCATAAACCCTTCAAAACTGAAGAACTGCTGCTTAAGTCTGAGGACTCATACACAGAAAGCATGAAGCACCAAACAGTATGATAGATGCTTTGGGACATTAGGAATGAAAAATAAAAGAGAGACGTAACCCCCAAATCACTAGTTACAATTTTTCTCCTAGAATATGTAATAAAAAATATATGTTCACAGGAGAAATTGATTTGATTTACAGTTCTAGCAATTAAATAAGTCCCATGTAATAAATAAATCCAACCCAAACTTTTAAAACAAAAAAAATGAGATCCAAACATCAAAATCTGTGATATCATATCACTAATGGTTTACACAATCAGGAATTTGCTTGTACCACTCTGATCCATCAAGGGAGGTCATGGATATGTGAATAAACTCTGAAAACCGCATGGAATAAAGAAACACAAGGTTGTGTGTCTCCTTGTACAGACAGAGAAAGGTATAATTCTGGCTCCTTCCTCTCTCCCCTTTGTTGAGCTGAATGGAGTTACTCACTAAGCAAAGAAATGCATGCCAAGTACATCTTGGCACCAGCTTACCCTGTAGCCAGGGGATAATCCAAGGACAGATCAGGAGTCTCTCTGCACAGCATCTTTCTCCTGTGACTTCTAGCCAGTTTGTACCAAAGAAACCACTACGTTAATTTTTCAACTTAAATTTTTCAGCTACCTTAGTAGAAAAATATTTTTTTATTTTCATGTATGATAGCAGAGGTACAAAATCAAGTGTGTGATAAGTAATTTATTGGTTTTAATAATCACAGATTTATTAACATTTCAAATCAAGTACTTAAAGCAGAGAAAGAATAACATAAAGTAAAGAATATTAGCTAAGGAGAAAAAAAATAGTTTGCAAGGAGAGTATTATCTCCTATTTTTGGAATTTCTCTAAGATTCCTGTCTTGGCTGTATTTCAAGAATCTGTCTATAGGTTGCATTCCTGAGCCTATCAGCCTTACAGATCGGTTAATGAAAGTCAATCAGTGATGTTTAACTTGCCTGCTACTGCCTGAAGCAGAATTACAAAGCTAAATGTGTTCAAAACTCCACCAGGAGTTTCTGTCATCTAAGAACTCCAAGTGTATGACCTCATGGCAACTAAAAAATAAATATCCCACAACAGCTTGAAGAAACTTGCAGTTACTATGCATTCATGTCAACAAAATAAGCAATCACGCATGAGGAATAGCAATGTTTTTATTTTCTGCTCTTAGAATGATTAGTTAGAAGTGAGAACTAACTAGCAAAAGGACCATGAATATGAAACAATTGACAAGGAGAAACTAACAAATGCAATTAATTAGAAAATAATAAGTTGATTGCAAGTGAGAAGGTTTATAAGCAATATAGGATTGTCATGTGCATTAATCAGGTTCACTGCAGTTGCAATTAACTGTTCAGTACTAAGCTTCCTCACATCTTCTGTATATCCTGACTGATTTACTTTGAATTTCTACGTATGACTTTGAACTTTCATTAGCCTTCATTCTCCTATGTACCCAGCTGGGGTATAATTTGTTTCATGAAGATGATTTTGAAATGCACTGAAGTAATTTGTTAATGCTAATTGTTTTTCTTTCACGAAATCACACACAATTTTTGTTAAATGTGAGGAGAAACACTGTAATTGCTGTAGAAAACAGTCTTCAATCAGCTTACACTCATTTTTAAGTGAATAGGTGGTGTTATTATAATAAATCAGTAGTATTTCATCTGAATCTGTTGCTCAAATCCTTAATTTTGACCTGAGAACTAGTGAAAACATTTTACTCATGTAGTGTGAACTGGATTTAGCAAAGATACTGATTTCTTTTTGGTTTGTTCAGGAATTTTACTTCAACTATTTTAGCAATAGTATTTTAATATTTATTTTCTTTCAAAAATACGTTTTTTCTCACCAATGCATGTTCTAGAATCTTTAAGATATATATACATATAGCTATATAGATACAGCTTTAAGCTATAAACGTGTGCAAGCGAGTCTGTATACTGGTTCCACAATCAGAAACCTAACATTACATGACTTTTACCTCAGAGCCTAAGAAAATCAGATTTTTACAGTAACCTTAGCAACACAATTGGGTGAGATTGGCAATGATACAACAATTCTTCCTAATTAATACATTGTCTTCCTTCAAAAATCAAGCAGCTTTTGCAACACAAGAGATTTATGTGCCTAACACTGATGATGTGGCACCATTGCAAAATAGTTCAGGAAATGCAGCTGTGGAGTTGACCAAGGAGATATAGACAGCTTTGGACAGCCCAGCCCAGTGATACTATTGCTAGAAGGATATTAGGCACATTTTACAACATAACATGAGCTCAATTTCTTAAAGCCACATCACATGCTGTTTCTATTTGTCAAAGCTCACGATGGATCATGGACTGGAGTCTAATGCAGATACATGTGAGAGGAGCTCAAATTTTAGAAGAGGCATAGATCTGAGCTTACATTAGAGAAATATTGAGGAAGCCACTGTTGATTTTAATTAGCCTGGATTATACTATTTAATCTGTGAAAAGTTAGAGTTTAATATTAGGAAAGTGAGATTTAAATACCCACACTGCTGTGAAATTATGCAAAACCAAGAGTCAAATTTGTGTTTTAGTTTTTCATAATCACATTCTCATTGATGGGCATAGTGACTTTCACAGTCAATGTGGATTTATTTATACATGTAGTTTAATTTCAGAAAGCATAGGTCAATGCAAAAGGGTATTAGACTATCAATCAGTATCAATGCATTGTATTTTGTTTTATTTTGTTCACAATATTCAGCCAGTTATGAGTAGTATTTTTGAAAAAACATCCTTAAAGTAAGCATCTTAGTAAGTAAAGCTCATGAAGGTTATCAAGAAATATCCATACACCTTGACAGAAACATTTTCATTCCCTCTGGCAATGAATTTAACTGCTCTGAAGGCTTCAGAGTCAGTTCTGCTAGCTTTTCTTTTTCTCCTGTTCATTCCTCAGGAATTTTGAGGGAGTATCACTCAAATAGGTGCTAATGGTTCATTTCCCACTGAAGCTTTCAAAGGGAACTGTTGAAATGGATCAGGCCACAAGCAGTCTTGTTTTACACTTACCAGACTTGTACGACTAGAAAATGTGGTGCATTTATGTTAAAGTATCCTCTGCACTGCAGTTGTGTGGAACAATGATCTGCTGAATTTAATTCACAGATCAAAGAGAGAGGAAATTAACCAACACAGTAAATTGATTATTTCATGGGTGACATAACCAAGGCAATGATTTATCCTAATAAAGAGCAACATCCCTCTAGTCCTTAACTGAATTCCAGCCAATGTAATAATACTCAGTTGTTAATGACTTTGATGTTGATGTAGAAAAGTGAATGACTGTATAATCACTGAAACGAGACCTCATCACAGTTGGAAATGTTTAAGCCAAATCATTTTGGACTGTGAAAAGAGCCCTGAGTGGTATAGATTGGCTGGGTCCCAGATTTTCAGCCTTAACTAAACAGGGCCTGAAAACTTTATCATACTGCCATGCTTCAGGCTGGTATGCAATTCTGACAGCCCCAGAGAACATCAGTTTATTATATATGTGTGGACTCTCTGTAGAAAAAAAAAGAATTCAGGGTTTACAGAATGCCATGGAGGTACATGAAACCCACCTCACACAGGTAATGAATTCTGACAAATTTTGTCTTGCAGCCAAAACCAGTGGCCAAAACTAACAAACAAAAGGGGTGACCACAACACCCTGGTGACACTGAACAGTCTACAGGCTCAGGGTGGTGGCAGTTCAGGCACTGAATCCCGGGGAGCATACACTGGTGGCGACCCAGTCCCCCAGTAAAGCCACCCCATTCTGCTCCACTGTTCTCAGGAAAGGATACCCCAAAGTGGGACTACCCACGGAGGGTCCAGTTATAAACTGTTCGGGTTGGGACCCATGGCCAAACATGGTAATGGTCTGGACAATCATGAAACACTGGGATCAGCCCTGATGAGGGCTAAGTGCACCTGCCATACAACACCAATAATAAATACCTGTCAATCAGCATCCACCTAAATGGTAGCTAGTTAAATCCATCTTTAGGAGAGGAAATGGAAGAAACAGATGTCAAATAGGAAAAATTGCACTGAAAGCTTATGTTTATATCCCACATCACTAAATATGGCTTAAGAGGCTATGAATTACAAGGCTGTAATTCATAGCAGCCTTCACCTTCCCTTTTACTCCTCTCTATGAACTCTTACAATAACAAACCAGGTTAAAATTAGAGTTGCCTTCTACTATGCTAGTTTGATTATCATTGTCTTGGCACTGATTGAAGAGCTCACATCAATAGGAGGGATCCCCTTTACAACAAGCCCAGCTTCCCTGATGCTGATACTCAGCTCTTGGATCTAAGAAGGAAGTCAGGTTATTTTTTTTCTGTTCAGGTTTCCTTCACAACCACTCAGTTCCCAGAGAAGGGTTCATAACATTGACATTGCCCTGTCCATGTCTTATTAACTTTTTTTCCTTTTTAAAAAGACAGGAAGAACACTTCACATCCTCCCAGCCTGGCTTTGCCTCGTGCACGCTATGAGAAATCAAGAGGAGATGGGGGAGGAAGAATGTGGTGGCAAATGACAAAGTTTGCAACTCCAGCTTTTCTAACCTCAGCAGAGAGGCAGCTACAGGTAAGGTTGGAGGAATTCCAAAAACTCACCCGGTTTAAATACCACACAGCCCCCAGGCTCCAGAAACATGATACTCTCCTGCTGATCATTTAAAAAAAAAAAAAGGGAGAAAGAAAGCTAAGGATGGTTAAACTGCTCATCCAGGCCTGCAGCTGGGGGTGACTCAGAGTGCAGAGTTGGAAAAATGCCCATATGGCAAGATTAGAAACTCATTTGTGTAGTTTATGTGGCCTTGCCAGGAGCCTCCATTTTTTCCAAACCTCCTTCAGTTTATTAACTTTAAAAGCACTCCCTTCCTGTTGGGGATCTGGCATGGCTGCAACCAGGCAACTCTTTCTCCTTTTGCATTAACAACAGTTAAAGGCTTTCTTTCCTGTTCAAAATTGACCGTGTGAGATCATCTGTGGAATTTTCAAATGTGCTCGCTCTTTCTTTTCAGTTCTTTCTCTGTCCCAGGGTTCCATTTAAATCCAAGTGCTTTTAAACTAACTGTATTCAGCAAGCCAGCACTTTCAGGAATATATGTTATGAAAGCACAAAAAGAAAAGGCCTTCTTGTCATCAAAACCATAATAATTATGTGTCAAATGTAATTACTGCTCTGTGGGTAATACATCTAATACTTGGTGACAGAGTAAGCAGCCTGAAGAAGTAGAAAGAAACTGCTGGTGGGATCAAATTTGATATAAAATTAACCATCATGCTTAAATACTCTGTCTTATAAAGTTCTACCAAAAAAAGCAAAGGCAAGGGAAAAAGAAGTTTATCCTCATTTAAAATCGTTAATGTGCAAATGCTCCTCAATTGTCTCCACCTCCATACAATGAATCACAGTTCTTTTAAAATAAGAAACACTGTGCTAGAATTTTGTGCATTTCAAGGATCACACTCTGGTGAAGGAGCTCATATAACAGGAAAGAATTAAGTGTAGGAGTTCTCTTCTATTAACCCATTATGTTTCCTCATTACTACCTTCACACTGCACACCTGACTCACTTGATAAGAAACAAGCTTTTCACATTTCCCTACTTTCTTTACATAAATTAATGAGCAGCTGGTGAAGCTGCCGTGCCTGTGAATTTGAAGACTACTGAAATGTGAAGTCGTATTCTGAAGGAGGAAAAAAGTGCTATGTCAGGAAACAGTATTCTAAATACAATAGCATGTGTGAGAAACTTGTCCACTTTAAAAACCACATGTCCTCTCCTCCCTAACACTCTTATAAGTAGATTTAACAGAATATAATGTATTCAAAAACCACTTTAAAACCTAATGATTTGATAACATGAGTCTAGATCTTAAAAATAATCTTCAATAAAGAGTTATACTATGAGTAAAATCAATTCATCTAATTGTTACCTAATGGAATAAGTTTTTTGTAGGGTTAATATATTTTACTGAAGCTAACATTATTTATGCATGTGTCTTTACTAATTTGAGTAGGACTACATAATAGTAAATTTAAGAATAATAAGAATACACAAAGTGGCTCTAGATTCTTGTCCTCTGTTTTACATGCTTCTGCATGATAATCAGAAAAACGGTATGCCTTGTGTGGTGCTGTGTTCATGGAGTTGAGAATGGTTTGTTCCCCTGTTTGTTAGAATGGTATGTTCTGTCAAAATCTACATCCTCTNTCTCAAAATCAGGTACGGCTTCCCTTGCTGTCAGCGGCCGAGGTCGTTGCCGTTAGCCGGGACATAGAAGCAGCAACTGTTGTTCCCAGCGTGGTAGCCCTGAATTTTCTATCATAAGTTATTTGTTGAATTAAGCCTAAAGTTGTCCTCCAATAGTAGGTGTGAGAAAATAAAAGACATCTAATGAGCTTGTTTTTACCTACTGAATAGGCATATTCATACATTATTCTGCTTTGTAATAAGGCATGGGAACACATTTCATTGACCACCAGACTTTATGCATATGTGGACACATACTTAGGAGCATTTGGTATCAGTCTCAGAGCAAGAATGTTTGTAAAAGTTATTGATATTACCTAGAACAGCTGGATTACAGGAGAGTATTTCCACTAATTAGCCTCACTCTTCTCATGTGTTCATTTCCAGAAAAGATCTCACAAATCTGTCTCCTCTAGATGGCTAATTGGCACCAACTTTAATTTAGGGAAAGTAGACACTAGAAAAGCCCCACATTCAGGTTAGCAATGAGAAACTTATTGTGCCATAACAAAAGAGCAGTAGTGATTAATAGATTTTATGCTCAAAAGTAAAATTCATACTAATGGATGAAGTATTTAGGGTCTGCCTAGTACATACTCCTTGGGTCTTCTCAAGGATGCTTCCTTTAAATCTTGGTAGTGTTCCCAGTTCCAGTGGGTGTACTATGTAACACAAGCAACACTGTCTATACACGTAATTATCAACACTTGAGAAACACAGGCCCAAAAGCGTTCTCTGACTTTCTTCTGATAAATACGACAGATTAAATGAATGGCTCAGAACTGCCATGTTTTGTTATGGTTTCTGAAGAATTAAGTTGGCATTAAAGAAATCATATTCTCAAACAGTACTGTTCTCTGTAGACTGATACTCCAATTTATTGAACTGTACTCCTTGGGTCCCAGGTTCAAACACTACTTCTGCTCATCAGTCACCACTTGTTTCTTGAACTAAACAACACATCTGTAATTCTCAACTAGATTAGAATTAGCTGCCCAAAGAAAAAAAGTTTCAAATACTTCTGACTGGCTTCTAAATTGGAAACATCTGTAAGACTTATATATTTTCCTGACATAAATTAGTGACAAGGAGTTCATATAAGAGGTGCAGACAGAAAAATAAAATAGTGTAATAAGTATTTGGGGTACCAAGAAAAGAATTGTTGCAGATAGGAAGGTATAAGAGAAAAGAATATGTGACCCCAGTCTGTCGACTTCCTCTACCGAAATAGATGCCTCATACCCCGGTTGTGTTAACCAGAAAATGACTGACTGAAGCAAGATCAAATGTCTCATTAGCACTTATAATCACTTCCATAAGATCAAAACAGATGACAGAAGAAAAGAAGAAATTCAAACAGCAAAATGAAACAAAAAAAGGATGCCTTTTGTTCTGTGGTGTGCCTTCTCTCTCAGATGGGCTTCCCTCACAATTAACCTGAGTTCAACAGACAAAGTCATTATTATAAACAGAGTCCCAGAAAATCTGATCCCACTTTTCATAGTGTTCATAAATACAGTGGAAGGTTCTCTGCATAACATTGGTAATTATAATAAAGCATAAAATATCTTTCTGAACAAAATTTTAATAATAAATTTACTACTTCCTTCCATATTGATGTCAGCATGTTTTAGTCAGTCTCTCACCTCCAGAAATTGTTTATATCTCTTTGTTTTCAATGTGGGAAAAAATCTGCCTCAACCATTAGAAAAGAAATGTTCTTCCAGAATCTTAGAAATTCACCTGGATTCCAGCTTATCAGGGAAGTTATCCCTTAATTTATTCTAATCTATGGACTGTGATAGCCTATGAGATGGTTGTTGAGTAATATTGATTCATATTACAGTTGCATAAACTTGACCCATGGATAGACCTACACACATATTCAATACATGGAGTAAGGGATGGCTACATGCAGTCGCTTGGCTTCATTTAATGACTTCTGAAATGTGTTCAGGAACAGAATGATAATAAGAATGTATTTTTAAGAAGTGATGCTAAAGAAGTGAAGGCTATTTTAGTCACTCTGCATACTACAACATTGTAAAGACTGACAGATTTCATCTTTCAGAAAGGATATGATGACTGACAGACCAAAATGTGCCAGGTGATGTTAGAATTTTTTTCCATACTTGAGTTTCTCTCAACTACGTCATCCAGTATTTCACAAGGAAGCCAATTCTGTGCATTACTTACCAAAAAGTACAGGGCTTATAACAGTATGATATTTCTGAGGTAAAGGAGTTTTATAAATCAAGAATTTCCTCCCTCCTTATTTCTTATGGTTTAGTAACACACATATGGTTTAGACAAATGTAGGTTCTCTTTTATTTTATCAGTACTTAGATTGCTGGTATTACTTACTACCCATAAGTATAATTATTTGAATCTACTGACTTGAAAATGTAAGTATTTGGACCTAACTGCATTAAGAACAAGAAAGATCAGAAACACTTTGAATATTAACATTTCTTTGTAATTTTCCTGCCTTAAAAAAAAATCTCAAAAATAGAGATAGAAATCTCAAAAATAGAAGGAGGATCACAAGGAATAATGATAGGGCTACATATATGCAAAAGATGGCTAACTTTTTTCATATATGAATGTTGGTAATGTTGATATTTACCTCCAAGTCCACTATAACAGTATTGGATATTTTGTATTTTGTCAAAAACCCAAACAAGAATTAAGGAAATGCTCTGTAGCGACTACAGCAGGAATTGCACATTCAATGAAGGAATGGAAAGCTGGAATAAAATTCCTTTATACTTATTAACTCAGTGTCAAGAGTGATTTATGAACATAATAAACTTTCACAAGGACTGCATAGCTAGACCTTACTGAAAAATTCTGTATGGTCCGGTGGGTAGATATTAGTTTTTGTTTTCATATTACCAACTGAACATAAGTGGATATCACCACAGAAAACTTTGGTTTTGTCAGAGTTTTAAGAAGTGACTTGTAAATGATAAAAGCCTGAGAGTGTTCTCTTTGAAGAAAATGTTACTGTCATATTTACCCTGCCACAATTACTGTGGTGACACCAGGCAAGCACTGTCTTCTAAAGTGAACAAATGAAATGTTGCCAGTATGTGGGGTGACATGTAATAGTATTGTGTGAAAGTGATTGCATTTACTTCTCCGAATGCTTGCAATGTAAATCCAAAAATTACACATCTTAAGTGGTCAGTATCATTTAGCGGCAGCTGTGAAAAATCCCACACACTGATCAAAGTGCTGCAAAAAGTGCATAACAGGTTCTCTGGAAGGTTGATGCTATGCTAATTCCCAACTTGGATTTATTGATTGAGGGACAAATGTAATGCATACTCTCCACAATTGGAAATTGTGGATTTAACTATATTTTGCATGCTGACATAAAAGTTTCTAATTTCCATTCGAACAATATGCTTGTTTTTCCAAAGGAAAGACCTATAAAGAAGAGGTCTTTTTATTCCTTCTTATTGTATTTAGAATGGTAAAGCAGAATACAGATGTACAGCAAGGTTGATCCCTATCATCAGGGACTAATGCAACTGACTGGGTGTACTGTCCCATGGGATAAGCTAGGTAGGGCTATTTTTCAGGCCATTTCATTAACTTCAGTCCCTCAGCAAGTAGGAAACAAAAGAAGTTTTCTTTGCATATGCATTTCCAAGGAGACTGTTCTCTCACAATGATTAAGTTAGTTTATAGAGCATCCCCTCTTTTAATTTATTATTGTTTAATACTAGGATGCAGGCAATGGATTTGTTCAATAGTGCAGGAATCTCTTGGAGACTGTGCTTTCTGCCACTAAATTATTAATTTAACTTTTGTAAGTTTTGAGAAGTTTTACTGCTAATCTAATTTATGAGCATTTATAGCTTTTCCCTTTGCTTTGTATTCTGTGGAATTCCCAGGGATTTGATACTATTTCTCCCTCTCCCCCAAAGTCTCCTTTTTCAATTTATTATATTCTTGATGGTGATTAACAATTGAAGTTATAACAATGATATTTAATATAATAACAGACAGTTTCATAAATTTTGACAAGAATATCTCCCAATACCTTACCGTATACCAGGAAGCCTTCACTATCACAAACAACTACTAGAAGACAGATGCAGTTTTTGTGATTCCTGTGGTGACAAGTCTCCATCTAAAATATGCAGTATGAATGGGGGTATCTTGTGTTAGCCTTCAGATAAAGCAAAGTATGTGTTGCAAAGCAGCAGCACTTGTTATGGGATATTAAGTTCCCAGGCCCAAATTTATAATTTTGGGGAATTGATCATTATAGCTAACAAGTTACCAAATTATGCTTAAATCAATTCAGCTTAAGGTAGATAGGGAGATATGGACAGAGGAATGTATAAGCAAACAAATGCACTTATTCAAACTCTTAAACCACAAAACTTCCCCTAGTACATTAATGTCTCCTTGTTACTCTAAGAACTTCTTAATCTCAGCAGGAGAGTAAACAACATTATGAAATATAAAGCTCTTTCCTCTGCCTTTGGTAGATCCCTAGTATTTTTCAGTAGTAAATTAATCTTCTTTCCTGCACAGATGCAAAATATCCATCTATAAATAAACTGTATAGGACATTGACATCTAAACTCTCTGATTGTATTCAGCTCATCAATGGCTTGCAACTAAGACAACTGCAGTGGCAATGTCTGTCCCAGTATATTGTCACTGTGAAGCAATAACAGGACCATATGTGAAAATTAGATTACTGTTTTCCACCTTCTCCCATAATATAAACAGTTAAACTCACTGAGATGACCACTAGTCTTAATTAGTGGGGTTTTTTTCAGCTTCCTAAAGAGCCAGTTGCTCTTACAGCAACTGCAATATCAGGCTGTAACTACAGTGATCAGTGCTAAATTTAAGTGACAAAACTCTTGCCTCTCTATTCCACAAAGAAAATGTCATCTGAAGAAGGAAATGTTGATTTTAAAAGTCATCTTCAATTCATATTTTCCATTCTCTCAGCACTATTTAAATTTTCTAAAGCCCCCTTCATTCCCTGTACAATTCTTTAGATTAGTCCTTCTACTCGCTTCCATTCTAGATACAACAAATATGGTTTTAATATGGAATTTGCTGTACTTAATAAAACAATCAAAACCGAATTAAAAAAATATGTTGATTATCAACCGATTTTTCTTCTACAATTCTCTTAAAATTTTTCCTACCTCCAACTCATCCCTTTAAAATCTCCTTCTTTATGACAAATTGTATATAAATATCTAACAACAAAATCAAGACAGAGATGTCTATAAGGCATTAAGCATCTATCAATTTTGCCTCTTAGTTCCAACCTCTGCTGTGATACACACAGTGCACTTCCAAAAGAAAAATATTTTCTTTTTGCTCATTATAGAACTGACAAATTTAGATAGGAAAATAGTAATTCTCTGTGTTGTTCCTTTTGCTATTCTAAGACATGCTATCAACTGCTACTTAAATTGATCTCATTACAAGGCACACTGCACAATCTATTACACAAAAATACATATGCCAGCATATAATCTATTTGATTTGAAATAATAAACACAAAGGACTACCAAGATATACCTTAGGCTGTAAAACCAGGATTCACAGGTTCATAGGAAACCTGAGGTCAACTACATTTCTTAGAAAATTCTACATCTTTCTCCAAATGTAGAAAATTAATCCAATTTTTACAATTATAAAAATGTGTTAAATCCACAAAAGTAATACAGATCCACACCTTATATACGAGAAAAATATGTTTTTCCCCAATAGCCCATGGTCTCATTTTCATGAAAACAACATCTGAAAAAGAACAGTGCTACCTTAACAGAATTAGCAAGAAAAATACTGACATTCATAAGTATGATAATATATTACTGCCATACTGGATTTTGGTACTACAGCAGTATATTACATATACATAAAATTAAGTTAACCAGGAAGGAACATTTTGCAGAAAATCAGGAAAACAAATTTAGTTTTATAAATAGTATGATCATGAAGCCATTAAAAACAATGGACCTTCCTTTCAACTATAAAAAGCTTCTAAATGTGCTTTCTCATTTATTTTTATAAGACTGGATCAAAAAAAAAAGGAAAAGAAAAATCCTTTTTATTGAACATGTGCTATTCATACTGGTTCTTTAACATTTGAAGATGTACTATACGCATATGAAGATAAGTTATAGTACATATGCACATGGACCAACAATAAATTATTATGAATATTCGTCATATACTTTGATAAAAGCTACTGGTTTGGTTTTTGTGGGGTGACATAGATTTTTGTGCTGTCTGGAATTCACTCCATAAAAATTTCAGGAAATGCTGAAAAACGTGGCTACTCATAATCAAGTTGAAATAACCCTGCCTTGCATGAGAATTGCAACTGACGCCTCCAAAATAAAAACAAAATAAGGAAAAGACGCAGGGGTTCCCCTCCCTCTTTGCCAAATGAATAAGTTTCTGTGTCCTGTCCAGGCTCCAAGAGAAGGAAGTTGGGTTGTCAGAGTGCCAATGCCATGGCCCAAGAGAATAGAACTCTGTTGCCTGTTCTTGCACTGATGTCCTGTGTGAACCTGAACAACTCATAGTTCCCTCCTTGTCCCTGAAAAATGAGAATAGCACTGTCCTAAAGCCAGCTGTTGCACTGATAAATAAATACAAGGCTGTGCAGTATCCAGACTGTATGAGAAGCAGCAGCACAGGCACAGCAGTACAATCATTTCTGTTCTTCAGTTGCCTCACAGTATATTCCATACCTTGAATATACAAATACACTTTCAAATTATCTGACTTAATCAAAGCAACATTTCTGTTTCCACTTTCCTTCCTGGTTCTTCTGCAAAGTTAACCAGCAAAGTGCCACTGAACATGGATTAAACACACTAGCAGAGCCAAGATCATAGTTTATTTGCTTTTGCTTCTGAACAAAACCAGTCTCCCTGTAATGGAGAAAAACACAGATAAAACTGTCTGATTCAATTTATTTCAACATTTTCCTCTTCAGAAAACTGAGAATAACAAAGTCTGAGTGTTTGGCATTATCACATCACAAGCTATCCATTTAACCACTGTTATTAGACAACAAATATTACATCTTTTATTATTTGAACAGCCACAGCCATGACTGTGTTAGCTTACCTAAACAAAAATGGTTTTGGATTTAGAATTCCAAATATTTTTAAAATATATAAGGGAATAGGACTGAGAGTGTAGTGGTACTGCTTTTACATAACATACACTTGATGTTATGTTATGATGTTGCACTATTCCAGGCAGAACTGCTCTACCGAACTCATTGATCCATCTTCCATTTTTGTGATCCTGTCTTTCCTTCCACACATTTTTATTTCAGTTTAATGAAAAAACTGATATCTCATTTATTTAATTGAAACATATTCCTTTAATTAAACATGGAAATATTCTTGAGAGTGGAGATACTCTTGAGTACTAACTGTATTTCCTTGATTAGCTTAATATTTTTTACACAAACTTGCAAAAAAAGACAAAAACCCTAACATAACAAACATTTGAAATAAAATCACTTGATCCTCATGGAAAAGTATTTTCCGTAAATATTTGATTCTCCATTTACCCACTGTATGTCCAGGAAAAAAAACGTGATGGAAAGTGGCCATTTCAGTGACCTTGTGTCCCTCCCTTAGAGGAAGACAGCTGACAGGTAGATATATGAACAGTTTGTTATTACAGATTCCAGATCTTGTGATTATCTCTGACTCAACTTCTGGGGTTTTATCTGGAATTCCTGTGGCAGGTCAAATTGTGTACTACTCCTTGTCTTTACCTTGCAACAACCCCAAGTTAAAAATACACCTTACAATAACACAAAACAGTTTCCAAAATTTCTGCTTGAGTTGAAATAATGATGGCAAGCTCCAGATTTAAGATGATCAAAAAAATATATCTCAAAATTTAGACTTCAGTTTAACTGCAAGGATGTTATGAGTTTATCTATGCTT
The DNA here is from genome assembly GCA_013390005.1 of Calyptomena viridis. Classification (NCBI taxonomy): domain Eukaryota; kingdom Metazoa; phylum Chordata; class Aves; order Passeriformes; family Eurylaimidae; genus Calyptomena; species Calyptomena viridis. Next base: position 28,411 of record WEIV01007322.1, on the reverse strand, counting down.
TTTTTTTTTAGTTTTCTGTTAGTTGATGCAGTAGGTACAGTAAATAATTGCTATTCATTTTCTTAATGAATAAACCATATCAATTTTATCACCTTGAAGCATATTATGTGATACTGACAGGTGATATATTTTTAAAATATCTTGCTAGAATTGCCTGGGACCTATTTGATGAGGAAAGATAAGTATTTACATCTAAATCTCTTATGTATGTCTTTATTTATTCATTGTAAAACAAGAAAAATGTAACTTATGAATCAGTGTCACTAACATTTATAAAGTACTCTAAGATCCTCCGTAAAAAAGTTTGGAGAGAGAAACTGATACACATTGTCAAACTTTCTCTAAACACTCTCTCTTCTTCATCCAGCATCAGTTTGTATTTCCTTGTCTCTCCTAAATAAATTTCAAATTCTATCATGCTCTTTGCCAAAAATTATTGCTACATTAGCTTTTTTCAAAGCTTATTTTCCTCAGCAGCAGCAAAAAACTGTGAACTTTTAATCTTTGACAGCTATTAGTAAATAAGTATGTCTCATTTCTTAACACATCCTACTAACCTAGGATGAAGTAATCTCTTGCCTTTCTTACAGCAAAAAATAAACCCACTTTATCCCTCTTCCCCATCATTTACTTCCTCCTGTAGATAGCATAGGTACCCTGGCAGAGATTTGCTGATGTTTTGCTTCCTTCTCATTAATCTCTATCTTCTGACCCCCCACTATAGCACATCTAGCATTCTCAGCATAGTGTTGCAGGATTTCTCCAGTTTTCTGTGGGAATGTCTTTCTAGCAAGACAATGAAACCAGGAGACAATTGTGACAATGCACTATAAAATGAGCAATGCCCGTGTTATTGGAGGACTAAGGGAAGAATAGAAGACAAGAGTTCTGCTATTTTTTCTCATGTTTCAAAACAAAATTAGCCTTCCCTGCACATAAACAGAGGAATATAGGACATCTTCTTCTTTTTCAAACTGCAAGTCAGAGCAAGAATCTAATTTTGAGTGGTTTGCCATGGCTCACTCTTGTCCCTCTGCTATAATTTGTTGCTTCTCAGTAGTACTGGCTCACTCGGGTTCCCTGAAAAGCATACAAATATCAAGAAATACAGAAAAACAAATGGTTTTGAAAAACAATAAATAGCACTTCATTAGAGGTTGCATTTATAATGCAAAAATATATATTTTTGTATTTTTTCCAGTTACAATGGTGTACAACCTTTCTATCCAGGCTTGGATAAAAGACACACAAAAGAAATACATTATTGGGACCTACTACGTAAACAAAGGCATTTGGATGTAGCTATTAAGTAGATATCTACCATTTTTAAATGCTCTCTGGTATCAGCCTTGCCTCCAGCCACCATTCCAGAAACAGTCAAGATTTCCATAAGTCTTGTGGCATATCTTTCATCTCCAAATGAATGTCTCAGGTATCTCAAATGACACTAGATGTTTGATTGAACACCCTTCACAACTATATGCTGTGAACCTATTGAGTCCAAACTCAATAAATACACTATAACCTAATTGTACTGTGCAGACAATGTGCACTCAACCTCGGACTCAGTGTTTTTATGTTTCTCTGTTGGTATTTGATGAGGCCACTGTAAGAGGACAAAAGAATAATGCCCTCACTGCAAAGCTTTGGATTTATACCCTTTATCTTCTCGGTTAGGAGCATAATTAAGAGAAGATGGAATATATGATAAAGCAGCAATTCTTTGGAAATAGATATAGGGAAGGTGAAGCCCTTGTTCCTTAAACCAGCACTTGCCTTCATTGCTTCCTGTTTTCTCAGCTGCCAGAGGGGACAGACGTTTTTTAACCTCCTCCTCATGTTTTCCATATGCCTGTGCGTTACACAATCTAAATTAAAAATGCATAAAAGGCCTTCATATATTTAATTTTTAGAAAGACACATATAACAATTCCTTAAAACCAGTTGTTTGATTTAGAAAAATGCTCCTAACCAAAGTGACACTATGACAATTACTAGCTCTTTCCCAGAAAAAAACTATAATCCAAACTATTTAGAGAAAATACATTGCTAGATGACTTGTGAAGTTCACTGTTGTTAATATGGCACTTTTTTTTTTAACACCACACTTCACTGGAGAAGTTAAAATGCTATAATGTCATGGATGTTGAATGTGGTGGCCTACTGGGAGCAGGACACCTGCGTGATTAGGAGATGCTTGGCAGAGGAGCTGCAGTGACGGGACGTGTCCCATGGACGTGGCCTGATGCCTGTGGTTGGACAAGGACAGCTGACCTGTAGGCTATTGGGTGATTAATGTAACCATTATAGTGTGTTGTATAGCTGCTTACTGCGTAGAGAGGCAGAGTCAGACATCTTGTCTTGGCAGGCAGACATCCTGCCACAGAGACAGACGTGTCTAGGCAGATAGGCATGTTGTCTACGTGGCATGGACATACTGTCCGTTAAGGTCAGTAGATTAGATTAGGAACTATAGGTAGCATAGTAGTGTTAGTTTAGCTTAGGTAGGCAGGCCTGTAGGACCTAAATGTATGCATGAAACCGGCCGCGTGTAATAGCTATGTAGATACTGCTTATAATAAACTTGGCTGATGCATAAGCCTTCTTGGAGTCAGTATAAGCCACTTGGTGACATCTGGTGACCCAACAGTTGAAATAAGTGTAAAAATTAAAAGTAAAAATTAGCCAATGAAACAAGTTATATGGCATTTAATGGTCAATCTGCATATGAAAGCTTAAAATGTTAAGACCATTGCTGATAATGGAAGACTGGAAAACAAAAAAAGAATAGCCTTTGAGCTATGGCTTTTAAGCATCTAGAAAAACAAATCTCTGATTTGAAAGTTTTAATCCCTAACTCCTTTGCATCTTGCAAGGGAAGCTACTTATAGTTGGACATTTTGAGTCTCCACTCAATAGCCTAACATGCTGGCATATAATGCCTGAATGAGAAATATGGATTCACTGCCTGTCTTGGTTTAAAGATAATATATTTGGATGGGAGCTCAAATTAAATGAACCCCCCATCCTTCTATAGAGAGAAAAATATGCGAGGAGATATAAGTGAAAAAAAAAACTAACAGCAAAAACTACAAAGATACAGGAGAGAACGGTTTACCCGAAAAAGGGAAAATCCACCCAATTCAGGGCACCCCCATTCCCTGAGAGCAAAAGGAAGAGCAAAGATGTCTGAGGGTCTTCACCATTAAAACCACTTCCCTCATGGCATCAGCACTGCCTGTTTGGCTTGGCTGGACTTGGGCTTCACTGGTTTTTGGTTTTCTCCACACAGCTGGGGTGAGTGCAGTCTGGTGGCAGCAGTTCCTGTGCAGCTGGGATGGCAGCAGCAGTGGTGTGGACTGACCCCAAACCACTCCAGTTGTGGCATGGGCCCCACATCCCCTTGGCTTTGGTGTGGAATTCCAGCAAGCCGAAGGTCTATGTGGTAGATCTGGGTTAGATCAGGTGGCGAGGGCTAGGCACACTGCAGCAGTGGCACGGAGTCTCTTTGCAGCCCCCAGCACTAGTTGTCCCAGCAAGAGAAGAGCAAAAAAGACCTGAGCCCTGCCCCCCTCATTCTGGTTTTTCAGCACAGCTTCCTTTTTTTCCCCCCCCTACTGTTCTCATGCTGACTGAGGTGAGGGCAGCCCCCTTCAGATGACGTAATGGTATGAATATCCATTGATAAAGTTCCCTGGTTTTGTAACCATAACAATGCCTAACTCAAATGTACTGTTCAACATAAGGATGCTTGATTCTGCTTGCATGTTACTGACTTCTTTTAAGCTTCTTTATTGTTGCATCTGCGGGGAGAAACATTAACCTATTTCACAAATGCTATTATTCTAATAATGAAGGGTGGTCTTCATTAATTGCAAAGGAAAAAAATTGAACAATTATCAGGAAAATAAACAATTACAAAAGGACTGACTATAGGGAAGGAAATAATGATTATATAATGTCTTCTCTTTGATAGCTTGAGTTACTACTCTTCCTTCACTCATAAAATGTTCTCTTCAATTTGTTCCTTCATACAGAATATCCTAACAGTCTGTTTATGGAAGAAATAACTCATCTGACATGGTAACTGCCAGCTTCTTCTAAAAATGTCTATAATGCACATATTTGCATAACTCTGCATGTTTTCTGATGCAAAACATTACAGCTTCTGAATCAAAACACCACCTAACAAATGCTTAAGACCATCCTTACCCAAGACAATAGCTTCTCTGAGGTTGAAATATAAGCAAAAGATGATAATTTAATAAATTCAAGCATGATGCATGCACTTTTCCAAAAATATCCTGCAACAAATACAAGTAGCAAAAATAGGACATTTTCTTATTTTCATAATTTATGCTGTCGTCATGTCAAAATGCCTCACTGAACTGAGGAGCCTGTTCCTACAGATAATATGCAGATGAAGAAGCAGGCATATCACACATCTGCTTAAGCAAAGCAGACTCTATAGAAATAGCTGCATGGAAGTATTACGTACTTACCAGCATGACAGTGAGAAAGTAAGCTTAAAATGGTGAGCTACATGATGAGAATACTGCTGGAAGTTTTAAGTCCTTAGACCTAGCTACATAGATGATTTTGCTGCCCATTCAAGAATTTCGTCTACTCTTATCTGTTCCGCTTATACAGCTTATACATCAGCATTGAGAACAATGTCTCCATTTTGGTCAACGAGAACAACTAAATAATTGCTGTACGGGTAAAATAAATGTTTCACCAAAGGATGTGACTTTTATCATTGTATCTGTTCATTCAGAGTCACCATTAAGGTTATAAAAATTGTCAACTCACTTTTGTCAAAACTTGCAAATGAAAGACTAACAGTGTGGGTGCCCAAATGCTTTTACAGAGATAAATTTCTTGCCTTTCAGTAGTATTGGCACAATGGGGTAAAGAACTAACTATTGAAAGGTACTAAACACCTCTTTCTGGAAATAAGCTTATTTAGGCAAGTCAAGATCTTACAAATATTTTTTTTAAATCTTATTGAAACTACCTCTGTGTCTTTAACGCAAAGCCCAAAACAGAAGTTAAAATTGCGTCATATGACAGTAAGAGATGCTTGACCAAGCTCACATGAAAGTTACTTTTTATGCACTACATTTAACTAAGTGCAAAAAATCTGAAGTGGCTTCTCTCCAGTGGTACAATGTATGTAACAATTAATTTTTAATCACTTGTCTTAGGCAAAGATCATCCTTAGAACATTATACCCCCCTATATTTTTCAACAGGTGAGGGAGACTTTAGCTGCACAACTAATATTGTAGCTAACAAAATAATTCATGGATTGCTTTGTAAAAAGCGGACTTAAATAGATGGTATCCAACAGAGAAAGAATTGACAAAATATGGGTTTTGCAAGCATCCACTAATCAAATAAATAAAAATATTTGATTAGAAAGTTGTTTTTCACAGTCAAACAGCACAGGTTGAGCATTTGGTTTGACATCAAAACAATTACTGAGGAATAATCAGTGTACTCTTTATTTATACTCAGGGCATCTTTCTTGTTCTGAAGTCCCATTACGGTTTCTACGACCATCCAGAGAGGTAGGTGAAGCATAAAGGAAATAGGAATAGCTCGGTCGGCTTCTTGCTATCTTAGTTGGTATTTGGCATACCATTACCTTATGCTAGAAAGCAAAACAAAACAGGATATTTTGCAGGCAGATAATTTCATAGTTAAAGGAATGTCTAGGAGTCATAAGCTGTATAGCAGCTCTGCTTGTTCATATGGCAGATGTACCATAGTTTCAGCTATATTAGGTTCTCTTTTTACTTTTTTGTACTGTAATGTGGTATAGACATCCCAATGGTCAGCATTCCCTGTGATGACAAATTATAAAAGATATTCTTAAAATAAATACAAGATGACAAAATTACAAGAGGTGACAGAAATCCATATGCTACCCAGAGAATATTGTAGCAGTGTTTCCTGAATAGCTTCCATGTTCCTTTATGATAGACATTAAATGGAACTACAATTTAACATGCCTGGCAGCAATCACAAATGACTTAGCAAAAATGAAGCTGTTTAAAATATGGAATTATGCTTATACATGTGTGTATACTTGGTGGAAAAAAAGAAATTATAGTATGTAATATATATGTTTTTAAAAGCAGTTATTCATTCAAATATATTACAGTGCTAATACATTTGCAGGGAACTTTTCAATGGTTATGCATTACCAAAAAATCTACAGCTTCGCCCTAATCCACATTTCCTACAGCAAATTCTTTTTCTTCTGTTTTGTTCCTGCCAGTTTGTCAGCACCTCCACTCTTCTCCAATGTATTTTACAGCTGTAATTTCTTCTTTTCAGATGGCATTCCTCCTGTATACAAGCATTAGACACAAAAAGATTTTTTTTAAAAGTTACTTTTTCCAGATATGATTCCTAAAAATTGAATTAATTTTTTTTGGAAACTTGTCAGAATCAGTTCAGATCAGTCAGAAGGTTTCTGAGAAATATAAAAATTCAAAAGCTTAAAGGAAGTTACTTTAAGAGAAAAAAAAAAGAGAAAGAAAACCAAACTTGTAAAGAAATTAAAAGTAGACATCTTTTATTTTTTATATTTTGTCTTTCTTTCTGAGAATGTATTTACCTCAAAATGCCTCCAGAGAAAGTTCCTCAAGATACATAATCCATATACATAAAGCTTGATTTTAAGAGACCTGAAATATATGTAAGGCTTTTAAGTGTTTCTGCTTTTTTGGTTCACTATGTTAGAAAAGTTAACTATTACAGTCAAATGTAAAAAAAGTTTTTAATACAAATTTAGATTCATAAAACAAAATACAAGAGTGAGAAACTTACAAAAAAATTTTTGTAAAACAAATTCTTATCATTCCTTTAAAATTTGGACCTAATTTTACAATACATAAAATATAAAGCTGGGAGAAATATTGAAGGTAGCTTTATGAAAATTTTTTTAACTTAGGTCCTTATTTCATTACATATCTTAATATTTAGCTTTCTCTCTTTCAATTGAGAAAATTGTATTTTCTATCCATCATAAGATCCCAGTCTTGAACCCACATGCTTAACTGGGAGTGTTACTTTAAAAACTATATTTAAAACTCTAAAGTTCACCCAGCAAACTTTTGTAAAGCCTCTTGATTCTTTAATACCTCACATAAAGATCATGTAAAGAGAGAATGTTGCATACATTTCCCAAGAGATTCTTTTCATTTAGTGAAAAAATAAACTTTTTGGCAAAACCTTCACAGGAGTAATATATAACCCAGAAGAAACTTTCCACAAAGTACCCAACACACCAACTCACACATAAAATACATACATAAAATACAATGCATCAGTTTTAAGTTACCCAAAAGAGATTAAAGAAAATATTAAAGAAAGAAAAAAGATTAAGAGAAGAAATAGGAGTAAAGAAAGGAAAAGAGAAGAAGTAAAGAAAGAAATTAGAATAAGAGAAAACCAGTTACCATCACAGTCCTTCACATAGTGACAGCTGGAGAAGAGAGAAAATAAAGACCCGTACTCCCATATACATATGGTCTGGCCAGCACAGCCTTGCCCCCTAGGCGGGACCTCCAGCTCACTGACCACTCTGTGGCCCCAGGCTAGAGTGAGAGGTGGTGTAGCCAGTCAGAGACTGTGTCAGGTGTTCCAGGGGGCATGGTGTGGGCCAGGTACAAGTTGGGCCCTTTGACTGACAGCTCTGCCATTTGCTCTCTGTGAGCCTAAGGGTACTATATGCCTGCAGGCCTGTCTCCTTCCTCCCACGCTCACAAGTTGGTTCTGACCCAGTAATAAAACAATATTTTTACTGATCCAGTGTCTCACACTCATATACTTCTTTGCTCTCACCAAAAGTAGGAAAAAGCAGGACTGTATGTTAGGTTCTTATGTTAGGTTCTTACACTTCTTACACTTCACTGAAGTGCTGTTGGTAATAATAGACTAGACTAGACTAGACTAGACTAGAATAGAATAGCCATCTATTCCAGTTGGAAGAGACCTGCAACGATCATCTATTCCAGCTACCTGACCACTTCAGGTCTAACCAAGTTAAAGTATGTTGTTAAAAGCATTGTCCAAATGCCTCGGGCTTTGGACACTGATCACCTTTCTAAGAAACCTGTTCCAGAGTTTGACAACCCCCTCAGTAAGGAAGTGCTTCCCAATGTCCAGTCTGAACCTCTCCTGGTGCAGCTTTGAACCATTTCCATGTGTCCTGTCACTGGATACCAGGGAAACATGATCAGCACCTCACTCTCCACCTCCCCTCCTAAGGAAGATGTAGAGACCAATGTGATCTCACAACTTAGCCTCCTTTTCTCCAAACTAGAAGTCCTCAGCCACTGTCTATAGGCCAATCCTTCCAGCCCATTCAACAGCTTTGGTGGCCTCCCTGGACACATTCAAGCACATTCATATCATCACAGTCATTCACATCGTCCTTAAATTGTGGGGCCTAGCATCGCACACAGCAATTCCAGGTGAGACCACACCAACACTAAATACAGCTGATGATGCTGTTTGATGCACTCCAGAACATGATTTGCCCTCTGGGATGCCCAGACACACACCACTAACTCCCACTGAGGCTGCTGCCGACCAGCACGCTGAGATGTCTGTCTGCAAGACTGCCCTCCAGCAACTCCTCTCCCCATTTATGCTTGTGTGCAGCATTACCCTGTGCTAGGTGGAAAATTCAGCATTTGGACTTGTTAAATTTCATGCCATTAATAATTGCCTAGAGCTCCAATCTGTCTAGATCCCTCTGTAAGGCTTCCTGTCCCTCAAGAGAGTCAACAGCCTGTCCCAGTTTGGTATCATCAGCAAATTTGCTAATAGTGCTCTCAACTCCTGCATCCAGATCATTGATAAACATATTGACCAGGATTAGCCCTATAATTGAATCATGAGGAACACCTCTGGTGACCAGTCACCACTTATATGTAGCTCTTCGAGCCCTGATGAGCCAGCATACAGTGAACCCCCTTATCCCACAGTTGTCCAGAAGGATGGTGTAAGGGACAGTATTAAAAACCTTACTAAAATCCAGAAAAACTACATTCATCACCTTCCCTTCATCCACCAGGCAGGTGACCTTATTGTAAAAGGATACCAGACTAGTTAAACAGGAACCAGTGCTGGTTGTGCCCGATAGCTACATTATTCTTTAAATGCTTTTGACTACAACCCAGTATAATCTTCATAATTTTTACAGGAACTGAGATTAGACCAACAGGTCTGTAGTGCCCTGGGTCTTCCCTCATATCTTTTTTGTAAATTGGAATAACATGGGCTAGCTTCCAATCAGCAAGGACCTCTCCAGACTCCCAAAGTCCTTGTCAGATGATTGAGAGGAGTGCCGCCATAACATGAGTTAACTCCTTCAGTATTCTGGGATGTAACCCATAAGGTGTTGGCTGAGGTCGTTAAGTTCTGTTGACAAATGAATAGACTTGGCCTGATGGTTCTGAGATAGCTGCGATCAAGCTTGGAGCCATGGCCTTTACAATGGTAACAAGGTGAGCCACGTGTGGGCAAAACTAAGCCAACCAACCAAAGGTTACTACTTTGTTGCTTGGATACAGTTTTCCATGTATGGAAGTGTTCTTAGAAAGATCTAGATAGAGAACTAAAAAGACAGACAGGCATAACTATGAGACAACCAAGAGACAGTCATGAGAGAACAATGAAAGAAGCTGAAGCAGGAGAGAGAAGGAGAATCATGAGAAAGCTATGAAAGAAAGCCATGCAAAAGAACCCTGGACCTTAACTATGTATGTATGTGTTTGTGGCTTGCAAGATATAGAGATGTAAAAATTAATATGAATAAAAGTCTTTAGTTAAGTCTCCGAGACTAATAATAACTAAAGATATAAAAAACTGTAATGCCACAATAAGGATGTGTGAACATTCAGCTGATAGAATCATAGAATGGTTTGGGATAGAAGGGACCTTAAAGATCCAACTCCATAGGCAGGAACACCTTCCACTAGACCAGGTTTCTCAAAGCTTCATCCAGTCTCACCTGGAACACTTCCAGGACTGGGGCATCCACAACTTCTCTGGGCAACACGTTCCAGTGCCTCACCACCCTCACAGTAAAGAATTTCTTCCTAACATCTAATATAAACTTACTCTCAGTTTAAGGCCATTAAGCCGTGTCCTATTGCTATATGCCATTGTAAAAAGTCCCTCTCCAACTTTATTATAAGCCTCCTTTAGGTACTGAAAGTCTCCTCTAAGGTCTCCCTGAAGCCTTCTCCAGGCTGAACAACCCCAACTCTCTCAGCTTGTCTTCATACGAGAGGTGCTCCAGTTCCCTGATCATCTTTGTGGCCCTCCTCTGAAACTGCTTGAGCATATTCACATCCTTCCTGTACAGAGGACACTAGAGCTAGAGGCAGTATTCCAGGTGAAGTCTCTCAAAAGTGTAGAGGGTCAGAATCCCTTCCCTAACCTGCTGACCGTGCTTCTTGTGATGCAGTCCACATTCCATGATTCTATGTTTCTGTAGTATGGTTAGCTTTCTGGGCTGCAAGTGCGTATTGCTGGGTCATGCCAAGATTCTCATCCACCAACACCCCTAAGTCCTTCACGTCAGGGCTGCTGCCAATCCATTTCCCACCCAGCCTGTATTTTTGCTCAGGATAGCCACAGGCCAGGTGCAGGACCTTGCCCGGCCTTGTTGAACTTCATGACCTGCATGGGCCCACTTCTCAAGCCTGCCAAGGTCCCTCTGGATGGAATCCCTTCCCTCCAGCGTGTTGACCATACCACAGAGCTTGGTGGTAGCAAATTTGCTGAGGGTGCACTCAATCCTATTGTCCATGTCACCGACAGAGATGTTAAACAGCACCAGTCCCAATACTGACCCCTGAGGAATGCCACTTGTCAGTGTTTTCCATAGCTGATGCCATACAGTATATTTCCATGGAACAGTAGAAAACTGTCACTCAGTGAACACGTCCCTTAAAGTTGGATCAGAGCTCTCACCAAAATTGTTTACAAATGTAGGATTTTTTTTTCTTATAATTCAGTCATCTCTTGGTTTGCACACCCAAGAGAAGCTGCACAAAGCACCTGTGTGCCTATATTCCAATCTGATTTTACACTTTACGGCAGAACTATTGGAACTTATCAACAAAAGGTAGTATTTTTCTGACTCACAAAGATGATGAAACATGAATGAAAAATGAAACAATTATCACTTTGCATAGACAAAATTGTAGAACAAAGACCACAACAACTTGATTTTGTGTTATATATCTAGATTTTTTTTTAAAACCTATATCTTCACTACTGTCTTTATGTACAACTCTAAGAACCCTGTAGGTTTCTGTTGTTTATGGATTTTTGATGTCATGAGCATTCAGAAAGATGTGTGTGATGTACCATTTTGGTACTCTTGCCAAGCAAGCAAGTAGTGCCTCTCTATATTCCCTGTTAAAATAAGCACTGGTAGTACATTTATGATTAACATAAAGAACCAAGCCTAGTTAACTAAAGAGACTGGTTGTAGACCATGTTTCTGTCCTATAAAATCATTCAAGACAGAAAAATATAGAGAAGACACCTGAAGCATGAAGACTTGCCCTGAACTCCTTAAATCTGAAGGCGTAAAATAATTTTTAGATTATTCTACAGATTAAATGAGGTTTCATACGAATTCCACCTATAGGTTACAATTTATCAAAAGACAAAACTGGAAATGCACTTGCGGAGAGTAGACGGGCCTTTTCTATATCATGCAAGAATAGGAGCACCACCCACAGGATGCTCAGTCCGCAGTAGGGGTTTTGATGCGGCTTCTTCTCTCTCTGACCATTGATGATTAACATAAAATGACAGAAGCAAGCCGATGAGAAGATGCACCAGAAAAAAAAGTAGAAATGCTGAAAGCAGATAATTGTCTTTGGCTGAAGATATGGTTAGTTGTTTGATTCTAACTTGTACTTCCCCAATAGTAGTTTCATCTCAGCCTTTCTTGACACCCATATCAGTTACCCTGTTCTTCATTTCTGCATCTAGTCCCCCGAACAGAGCTGCAGGGGCAATTTGGAGGGAGTGGAAGCATGCAGCCATGAGACTGCATCCCAGTGTCATCATCGAAAGCATTTACAGTGCTGCAAAGTGCTAATAAGATCACCATCACCATGTTAGACTTAATCCACCAGTAAACAGACTAAGCCCTCCCTCCTTGTTTTCAGCACGAAATTATGGAACTAATGTAACATTTGCTGCCATCACATTGTTCACACTACTGTTCTATGTTATGCCTCATCATTCACCCTGTTGATTCAGATTATAAACTCTCTAGAGGTGGGACCATCTGGTATTCTCTCTTTGTAAAGAGCCTAGCACAATAAGGTCTTGTTCTAGGCTTACACAAAATCATAACAAAACCAACCAATAATAAATAGTTTTATCTCACAGTTAATTTTTTTTTAAATCCCAGTGGACATTTTGCTGTAATATAAATGTTCAAAATAAAAGGGAAAATAAAAAGAGAAGATGAGAAACAAATTCAGATTATCATCTACTTAGTCAGCTTTTCTCCTATGCTCTCTCCTATTTCATTTTCCATTTATGCAATAAATCACAGCTTTAATATACTGGTTGGATTAAATCATAAATGAGTTTGTTTCCTCCAGTTTTTACATGCAAAGATAGAGACCTACCTAAACCACATAGAATCCACAGTGATAAGAGTGATTAGTTACAGCATAAGGTTAGACCAGAATATAATTTTGCTAATTACTCACAGCTTGGGGCCCATTTTTTCAGTGCAGTGGACAACAGCACACATTTATTCTCTGTAATAACAATAATGGAATACTAACACTAATGGGATACATCATTAACCTTATTTTATTCTTTCTTAATTTTTATAATACCAATAACAAAGATCATTAACTTGTGTTCTGTTTAACAACTAATCAGCCATTTTAGTTAAATAAATATAATTCAAAACATTAAATCTCAGGTTTTTTAGCTAGATTTCCTCTCATCTGCTAAAATTGTCCTAATGTTATATTAATACTAGTTTACTCAACAAGTGTTAAAACTTCAGCGGCAACACGGAAAAAGACCCATTGCAACATGAAGCATTTAAACTAACCTGTTTAATCTTAGTAATTTGACAACTTTTTTTTTAAAGTGAACTTTTCTGTTAAAGTGTATAGTGAATGTGTTTGATAAATTTTACTTTTGATCATTCTGTTACCTTCTGGACTTCAAATATCACTTAGATTTGGGTGCTTATAGATGTAAGGTTTTGGTTCAGTCTTATATTTAATCCTTTCATTACAAAGGTAATAGTAAAATCTACCTCTGTTAGTGAAGGTAAGCTGAGTTACAAAGGGGAAAAAGAAAAACAATATATTTCTGCTGAGAAGAGTCCATTTTACATAATTGTCCCAAGGAGCAATGCAGTAATACAGGTAAAGCCATATATCCAATATTTTGAACCACCATTGCTAGTGACCTGTAAAGGTAAAACAGCAAAATGGTGAAATACTAGTAAGGAAGGGGTATGGCTGTGAATTTCAAACTTGGCTACTGATACATGTTTCTTTATGCAGCTATAATGGTAACATCGAATAAGACCTTAGTTTTTTAGGTGAGTAACCATAACAAGGGAGTAGGGAGATGTAAGCTAAAACAGGGATGAAATCATGTAAATTTTGGAAGTCACAAAAAAAAAAAAGTACTAAAAAAAACATCAGAGGAGTTCTGAATATTGCTGATGAAAATGGTGGACCCAAGTCTTTCCTTGTATTTATTTATGTATGAGTGTTGCAAGCCAAGATCATCTTTTAGAGCGATGACATGTACAGATCGATAATCAGTTGATTTGAAGAGCACATCTGTGAAGCCTACACATTTAATATAAGGGTTATGGGATATTGCTTATTTAGAAATGATCCAACAGGAATACATAACCATTCATCACTTTAAGGCCATAGAGAGTTCCTAAATGTTCAGATCTATGGGAACATGTTGATGTTAAATTCCTATTTGATTTTCAATGAATATCTGTTGGGGTCTGTATGGGTTTCCTCTCTACTTTAAATTAGATATATTGATTTTTTCACACTTCTGCAGAACTTCTGTAGTATTTATTCTGTATTAGGCACAAACAATCCTTTTCCCCACAAACTAAGCATCCAGAAAGTCAAAAACAGTTATAAGAAGTCACAATCAGAGCAGCATAAAAAAGAGCAACAGGAAGTACAAACTTTTGAGCCTTTTTGAGCTTTCATTTTGCTGTATTTAAGAATGCTAAAGGCAGCAACTAAGTTTGAATTAAATCACGAATCACAAAATAAAGCTTTTCCTATTTATACATTTCTGGAATTCAAGAAGACTTGAAACTAATTTCAGTCTAACTTTTAAATACTTCCATTGCAACTTATGTGTATATTCTGAACAATTTAAAGTAAGATTTTAAAGCAGGAAGGAAAACATTTTCAATTATATCAACATAAGAAGAGACACTGCTTTAATTCTGTCACAAATGTTTATATTGCTACAAACCTTATGAGAAAGGAGATAACTCTCTAACTCAAAGATACTATTAGTTCAAGCTGTCATTCAAAAATACCACTCTGCTGCCACTGAAGTAGAGGTCCGTTCAAGGTGGTACTGCTTTACCCTTACATTGGGTTAAAAATATCGCATTCCCTAACTGCAATTCCTTGGTCTAAAATGTTTTTCCAAGCAAGCACAAGAACTGCGTTCTTAACTTCACCAAACAATTAAAAATACACACAGCATTTCTCACAATTGACATGAAAACTACAGCTAAGTGATTATTAAGAAAAGATTTATTTAGCAAGAATGCGGAATTATAACTTTCAGTATACTTCCAAAACCAGAAAGACATCCTGTGGATGAAATTTTCCCAATTGTAGATCACCACTTTTGCATGGAAAAGGGACATTCTAGCTTTTCTCCAGCTCTGTCAATTGATTCTTAAGTATGTTAAAAACTGTTATAGGGAAGAGTAATTGATCTTCTACTTTATCTACAACATAACTTATCCCCATATAAGGAGACAACCAACTTAGAAGTCATAAAACACCTAGAAGATCATTATACACTACTGCTATACTGAGGCAAACACAAGCTGCTTCCCAAATGGAAGACGTTCTAAAGGTTCTTGGTTTTCTTAAATTTAAGGGAATTTTATAAAAATCCCAAGAGATCACTTTAGGTACAGCCATGATTCTATGCTAACCGTTTTCCACTCTCCCACTCCTCCACACAGCTACCACACTGGAAAAAACATCAAGCTACAATAAAGCTAAAGGGCAGTTGTGTACCTTGTCTCCTTTCCTTTTCTTAAAATAATGGAAGCTGCAATCTCAACCTTCAACTGGACAGTTTTTCTTGTGGGTTTTGGCTTTGTGAGCAACTTGTGAGAAAAGACTAAGTAGCATTTATACTACAGGTTAAACTACGTGTAAAGAAAATGGTCAGTCATATCTTATTAGGGGAAATGCAGGAACAAGAGTTTCAGCTGAATAATATGAAAAGATAAGGTAAACCTCAAACATTTTGTTATAAGAAACTAAATATTAACCGAGCATTATGGATTTAGTTGGTAGGTTGAGATTTTTTTGTTTATTTGTTTGTTGGTGGCTCAGCATTCCTCTGTAACACCATACTCCCTCACCTTCACATTATAAGAGAAGATTATGAACACCTGTCTGATACAAAAGTGGTTTGGAATGCTCTGTATTGTATTTCAAAGAAAGAGGAAAGGATAAAGACCTGTCTGTGATTTAACACAACCCTAAGATCTATCTATCAATTTTACTCACCATTAATGTGACAAACAAAAGGCAACAAATCCTTCACAATTGGTATAATTTAATTAATCTCTCTCTTGAAAAATTAGCCATTGCAGGATGTTTTCTGAAAAGTGTAATTTATGAAAAAAAGGAAATTGTTTCAGCATTAAATGTAGATACTACATAAAATATAAAATCCTTTCAATCAAAAAAACCCAGAAAAATAAAAAGCATTATATAAACTACATCTTAGAAATACATATGTAAGACATCAAATTTTATAACAAAATAATTGTTATTACAATGTGATTGATCCTCAATGCTGAAGATCACATTTAAAAAAAATTAAGTTGTACATGAAATTATTTAATATAACCAAAAAAAAGAGGTAACTAAGTGTGAAGGCCATATGTCTAAATGGTACTGTGAATGAACCATTCAGTACTCATTGGTTTAGTTAATGAATGGGGATGCATATCTCCACACTTGCAAGCAGTAACTATTTTTGCATTTATCCTGGGAAATATCA
>WEIV01007321.1:5972-17636 GCA_013390005.1 Calyptomena viridis | reverse complement strand
TACAGAATAACCTCCAGGTCCTGACCATGTCCACTCCTGGCTAATGAAAAAATTAACTCCTGCTCCCACTGTTTGGGAAATGGCACGTGAACCAGGGGAATCACAGAGACATTCATACCTTCAGAGACACCAATGAGCATAGCCCCTGCTGACACCAGCTGGGCAGAAGCCTCCAGCCCTTGGAATGACTTACGCCTCCAAATAGAGGCATCAGATCATCTGATCTGGATTTATCAGGCCTGCCTTAGTACTATGTCATGATCATTGTTGCAGCATCCCACCCTTCTCTTGCTCAAGCCAGACTGTTTACTAGTTGTTCAGATCTCCACCTCCATATTGCAGGGGGATTGAACACCACTGGTCACATCCACTGCTACCTCTGAACTGAAGGGAGAGGAAGATTTCCCCATTTGCTGTTGTGGCGACACCTCTCTGGAACAGATTTGTCTCCTGCTCAGGGGCCCTCTGCACCCGTCAGGCTGGCTCCATGCTGCTGAACCTCTCCCAGCCCATCTGAACAAGGCTCCACGGGATTGTATCTGGCCTCAGGCAGGCCCATCAGCTTTCTGACTGGGAATGGGACTATTTCAGCCTAAGGAGAGCATCCAAGTCTGTTTTGTTTAAGGCAATCGGGAGCCTTCTTGGTCACTTGCCCTTTGATGTTTTTCTAAATCTTGCAGTGGTTTTGATGAGGCATCAAAATAACATGCAGAAAGCAGACCTTCCTCCCCAAAGCTGCAATTTCCCCCCAGCTGAGGGGGTTCAGAACAAAACATCTGGTAGGAGCTCCTTTTGTTAAGCATGTGTCAGATCTCCAGCCTCAAGGGAGCTATGTACAGCCCATGGCTGCTCATGGTGGGGTGCAATGGTGTGACTCTGGCTAGACACTAAAGCCACTCTCTCACTCCCCTCTGCAAACAGGCAGAGGAGAGAGTATATAACAAAGGGTTCATGGGTTGAGATAGACTGGGAGAGATCCCTTATGGATCATCATCATTAGCAAAACAGACTCAAAGTGGGGATATTAATCAAATTTACTACTAACAGAATCAGATCTTGAGAATGAGAAGTAAAATAAATCTTAAAGACACCTTTTCCCCAACCCCTCTTCTTGTCCAAGTTCTACCTCCTCCCCCAGCAGTGGTGTAGGGAAAAAGGGAATGGAGATCTTCCTAGTGCACCGGGCCTTCCGGACTGTCCAGGAAGGGAAAGGGTACTGACACATGACCAGCTTGATCACAGAGCACAGCTGTTCACCTCCTAACAAGCCCCCATATGAGCAGGGGGCAGGAGCGGGCAACCTGGTCACAAGTGCCATTGTTAATTGCCTTCATCAAAAAGTTCCTGAGGTGCTGCTGGGAGGGCAGCAATGCAGGATTCAAAACACTAGGTTAGAGCAGGGGCATGAAGAGTCACCTGAGAGGTGTAATGCAGTAGTAAATCCAGACACCCTGTCTGGGTAAGGGGCAAAAGAAGCCTTCCCAAGGAAGATGGGAAAAAAAGCCACTACAAGACATGATGAGAAAAAGCCATAGCCATCTGAGCAAGGTTGTCCCCCAGCTTGATGCCCCAACCATGAAAAGAAGAAACACCCCTCAGTCTCAGTGGAGAAAGAACCAGTTGAACTGTGCTGTGCTGGGCAGGAGGAAATCCACCTGTCCTGAGTGGAACTGGGTAAAACTTGATGGCCCAGGCCAGGCAGGGACCAAACCAGCCAGTTCAAGTAGGGATAAATAACAACCAATTGCCTCCTTGGAGCACAAGAAACACTACCTGCCTGCTAAGCAGAGGTTACACCAGGTGTCCAGATGGCCTGTTGCCAAATGCCTCTGAAATGGTCAGGATAAATAGAACCATTTAACACTGTCTTTTTAGTGTTGGAAAGCAAGGCATTACTTTTATTTGCAGTGTTGGGTGTGTATGTGGCCAACAAAAAACCTGCCTCCATATATAGAGCAATCCATCACTTTTTCACCTATTTATACATTTTTGGCAAACAAAGAAATTAATGTTCACTGGTTCTAAGTTACATAATGCCCTTTCATTAATTAATATTCTATACACTATTGGTTATTAATTTCTTGCTTTCTATGGTAATTAGTTCGTATCTTTAGTCTTTTTAGTATCTTTTTCCTCCAGCAGGGATTTTCTGATGCAAACACTGAGCCTTTGTTAGACATTTTTCTCTGCTGGGCTTTCTGCATTGTAGCATAACAAGGTTAACTTTAACAAAACTTAGTTTTAGTACTTTTCCCAAGCTATGTTCTCAAAAAAGAAGCTTATGGCAACTTATTCTCTATGCTGTCTAAAGATGGTTTAAGGTCTACCACACTACCTATGCTTAATTAAAACAACTAATCAAGAGGTTAATTACGACCATTAAAAATTAGAAAATTTTTATCATTTGCAACAAGCCCAAAACTATGTAAACCAAATGCAGCAGGAACAAAACTACCTCCAGCCATTCAGAGTGGGAATCTGGCTAAAGCTGTGGCTGATCAAACCTAACCAACCCTGGAGGCAGGAGTAAATGTGAAGCAGGAACATTTTCAGAGGTCGAGGATGCAACAGGCCAGCAGCCAGCCACGGTCCACCCAGTACATCCTCTGAAGGGTTTCTTTGTTAGTGCCAGTTCCAGGTCAGTCCATGGCTGTACCTTGGGGACAGATAAAATTCATTGTAAATGAACTTGTAAGAGCCCAGGTGCTTTGCTACATGACTCTCACAGGCACAGTCCTGTACTTGGGAGAAGTGGAAGGGAAACCTCATGTGCTAGACAAAGCTGTGACTAGGCTCACAGCCCCGGGCAGGCTTTTATTCACCAGTCTGTGCAGCTCAGGGAAGGGTTGGGAGGTCTGCCAATGGATGAATAGCTCTTCAGCAGCAGCATGGGGTCAGATCCAGTGGCTTTCACCTGCAACAGGTGCCATATGGGTTCCTGTGCCCAAGAACCATGTGGTTCTCTGGCCTCAAAGGATACACCCCCTTGTGGCCCCATGTCACAAAGGGGCAGAGATATGGCACCCATTCAGTGATTGTGACCTCACCTGCCCAACACTTGGTATCCTGAGGAATGGGCCAATTAAAGTTAGTTGGGCAGAGTTGGTTTCAGGATAACTCGGCTCCTTCCTTTGCTACTCGTGTGCCTGCCTTTTTCAGACAATATATTGTTTACTGGCCACTTCTCAACTTTCATCTTTCAAAGGTAATTATGATTTGACCTTTGGCACAGATCACAAAAGAGGGTGTTATGGGATAAAAGTATAGTCTGGTTTATATGTTCCTAACTGTAAGTTGAGCTGTTACACTTTGTTAAACACTTTGAAAAACTGGTGTATTGCTGTCTCTATGGAGATTTTTTATTGGCCACATACAAAACTAGCACCGCAAATAAAAGCAATGCCTTGCTTTCCAACATCAAAAAAACAGTGTTAGAGGGTTCTATTTACCCTGCTGATTTCAGAAGTATTTGGCAACAATTGGATGGAGGCCAACTGGATGGAGGCACGTATGGCCTAGGCTGGAGTCCCCATTTGCTGATTCTTGTTTCTTTATCATAGCCTAGGATAGGTAAGAAGCAGGGTGACTGTACTCTGGGGAGCTGGGCTCAGCTTAGAATGACAAGAAGCCCACCTTGACTACTTCAGGAGGGAGGGAGGGAGGAAAAGGACAGCAGCAAAGCCAGCAGTTAAAGTAGCAACTGAAAGACAGTCCCTCCTGCATAGGAGGTGGGAAAGCCAGAGAGCTCCACTGCAGAAGCAGCAACAAGAGAGCAGCAGGGCCTCTTCAGAGAGCGTGACAAGCATTGGGGCACTTCAAAAAGGTCTTTGAACCTGCTGTGATCTGTCGCCCTGTGACTGATTGTAAGGGTGTAAATGTGCAGATCAGGTGCAGGCACCACTGAAAGTTTTGATGCTGTTTTGTGGGTTGTGTTTTTTGTTTTTGTTTTTTTTTTTTAGTTTTTATACTATTGATGAGCTACAATAATTTTTTTGCAATCAGGTGACAGGATTGGCACTGATCTCTTTCTGGAGCACATCCTGACATCCTTGGTCATCCAAAGCTTTGCCCTCTTTTCCTAAGAGAGGCAATGGCCACAGCAGGGAACAACTCCTGTGAGTAACAGTTTTGCCAGCAGATTTGTACTTTGTGAATTCCCACAGACAACTGACATGGCTGGTGATCCAGTCCTGGAATGACATGCTCACAACCTAGAGTGAACTCCGGGATGCTTCCTGAGAGCAGCCAGACTGACCCCAGTGTTTACAACTAGACACAGGAAAACACCTTTTGTCACTCCTCTGCCACTATGTACAAGACTTTGAAAGATGTCATTGCTTGTAGAGAGGTCTGACATCCTTTGGGTTACCTTCTGTGCAGAGCACTTGCTTGTTTTCAACATGTTACAATCAGAAAAAGGGAAGGTTTGACCTGATAATGCAGTTTATGACTCTAAGCAGAAAAGAAGGCAGCCTGAGGCCCAGAAATCAAAGTGTGGGTTTGTTGGACTCTCAACAAAGTAAGCAGGGGAACAGACTTTTCCAAACCAGTAAATTTCAATGGCAGTTCTTAGGCTTCCTCCAGTGTTGTTGGGTTGGAAGTTAGAGTGAGATGTCCTGACTGATTCTGTAGGGACCTCACTGTTTAGATATGACTTTGTGCCTTGATTCCTCTCTTTTAAAATGTAATTTCACCACAGTCATTGCCGATGGAATGGCTCCGCCACAAAGGATCCTCTTTCCTCCGGAGAAGATTTGCATGGTCTGGCAGCAAAGACAGAGTGCTGGAGCAGGACTCCTCAATGTGGGCAACACATGCTTCCTCAATGCTGTTCTGCAGTGCCTGACATACACTCCACCACTGGCCAACTACCTGCTGTCGCGGGAGCACAGCCAGGCCTGTGAGTACTTTTAGGAACACCTCAAAAATTGCAAATCTGTTAATCAAAACTCAAGGACTCCCAGTACCTAAATTTGATTTAGGAGAACAGCGGCCCTTTGTCAGCCCCATGAGCTTGTGTTCTTTGAATGCTCAAGTCTAGGAGACACTTGTCCTATCCAGCTGTCTTATTCTTCATGGAGGCACCTCTTTCTAGCTCCAGGTTAAGCTGCAAGTTATTCCTGCAAGATAAACCCTCATGGCTTATTGCACACAAAACTTCTGTCAGTTTAGCAACCCTCTGAAGAACAATTTTACATGCTAAAATGTCCCAGGCTTGTTAGAACATTAGGGGAATAGGTATATCACACTGGAGTGGGAGTGGAAGAGAGGAGCATTCCACAGCTATGGGTATTTTTCTGACTGGAGGACCTTCCCTCCCTTTTCAGGTTGCCAGCGAGGGTTCTGCATGATGTGCATCATGGAAGCACATGTTAACAAGGTCCTGCATTCCTCAGTCAATGCCATCCTGCCTTTGGCTGTTCTCAGGGTTTTCAGATGTATGTTATTTCAGGTGCTTTGCCAGGTTTTCTTCCCTTCTTGTATAAGAGAACTACTAACTTCTTTCTTAGTCATAGGAGAACATTTTCAGCTTGGCAGGGAGGAAGATGCCCATGACTTCTTATGCTGTACTGTCAATGCCATGCAGAGAGCTTGTCTGAGTGCAAGCAGCAAGTAAGCACAAGCAAATTACCTTTACAAAGTTCTGAGCCCTTTGGACTCCTTGATGTGATCCCATGAAGGAAAACCTACAGACAGGGCCTTCAGGCAAAAACCAAAACTCTTGGAGGAGATAATGCTCTGTCTTACCACTTGTTTCCAGCTTGGACATCGCTTCTCAATCTACTACCATTGTCCATCAAATATTTGGGGGCTTTCTGAGATCCAGAGGTATGTTTCCCCAACTATTGCTCTTCTTTGAATTGTCTGTGCCCTTATATCTGCCTGTGCACAACAGCTGGTCCTGGGGCTGGTGGGACAGGTACGACAAGCACAAATCAGCACCATCAGTCAACTCCCTATTGCTCAGTATTTGGATTTTTCCTTCCAGTCATCTGCTTTAGCTGCAAAGCTGTTTCTGATTCCTACGAGGCCTTCCTGGATGTCCCTTTGGATATCAAAGTAAGAGGCTTTGCAATTGTGCTTCAAAACATCCCAAGGCTTTCCAGAGTCAACACATTCATCTTAAAAGTGCATACTGTGAACACAAGAGATCTTGGTGGTGGGTGGAAAAGGGAATGGATGGTGTCCTCCTTGCAGAGGCCATAGCACTCTGTAGGTGCTGGCTTTAAGCTGAACAAGCAAGGATTGTTGTCTCTGCACCCTTGACATATCCTCATCCTTCTTCTCTTCGCCCTCCCTCAGCACCCATCTGGCTGATAGATTGGATTGCTTTCACTACTGATGGCCCTGCACACCATCAGTAACTGAACTGAGAGGTGGTACAGAGTGGGAGCTCTTGATGGCCCCTGGGATGCTCTGGAACACAGGGGAAATGATCAGGACCACATTCTCTTTCTGCCTTCTTCTGGATAATACTTAGAGGTTCATGGTTTCTTAAAGACAGCTACAAGTGTCTTCTTCTCAGGTCCTGCAAAATGTTTGGGTGAGGGCATTGTCTGCAGCTCAGTGTGTTCATTTCTCACTCCTCTAGGCAGCCTCATCCCTCACTGCAGCTTTGGAGGACTTTGTGACACCCGAGAAGCTGGACGGTGAAAACTGCTTTAAGTGTAGCAGGTTAGATGATTACTAACAACATATTAACACTAGATCCTATGTGTGGGGTTGCAAGTCATCGAGTGGAAGTCATCTCATGGAAATTTACTGCACACTAATGAGATGCAGCTTTTTTTTCTTATTATGCTACTGAATCACCTTAAAATAGCATAAGGATGTGTGAGCCAGGAAAGGTTGTCTGTCCACCTTGAAGGAAGATTGGGGGCATTTCAGCACTGGGCTCTGTGCTTCATTTGAAGGTGTAAGAAGAATGTTGCCGCCTCCAAGAGATTCACGGTCCACTGTGCACCCAAGGTTCTTACAGTGTGTCTGAAAAGGTTTGACTGCTTCACTGGTGGGAAGATCAGCAAGGTGCGTACACTATTGGTGTGCAACTGTCTCTCCCAGGAGCAGATTTCCTAAAGCAGTGTGCTTGTCACAACCTGCTCGTGTTGGGTTTGTTGCATTCCCTTCTGGGTAGTGGAGAGTTCCTGTGGGATGAGTGCAAGCAGCTCTGCTTTGACAGAGCTGCTTTGGCTGGAAACAGTTTCCTGCAACCTAAACCATTACGTGTCGCTTTATGTAAAACGAAGTGTTCATGAGTCCCAGAGATGTATTGATACACCTCTGGCCCCTGGACTTGGTAGGGTATTTCATGTCACGGATCAGTATCATTTCTGAGCCCTCTTGGGTTGTACAACTCCTCTGTAGGCTGTAGAGTATCCCGAGTACTTGGATCTTCGCCCGTACATGTCTCAGGCAAATGGAGAACCACTTCTCTACTCCTTATATGCCGTCCTGGTGCATAGTGGTGTCAGCTGTCATGGAGGACATTATTTCTGCTACACAAAGGTAAAGAGCAACTTCCTTCCAATGGGGAAAAATGTGTGCTGGAGAAGATAAACTTTCCTGTCAGTGTTACTGACAGCCAAGGTTTTGGGGCAGAAGGTCTCCTTAGGGGCCGGACTGGATTTGTTTTGACATGCTCTTGGTTTGGCAGTTTTCTGCCTGTGTTTTTGGAGAGAAACCAGAGATTCTGCCTGTTTTTTACAGGCCAGCAATGGATTGTGGTACCGGATGGATGATGAGTCTGTGGAGTTGCGTTGCATTGACATAGCTCTCAGGCAGCAAGCCTACCTGCTGTTCTATGCCAGGTAATAACCAGGATTCAAATGTGTTCTGAATATGCTTCCTTTTCCTCATTTGCTATTTTGCTTCTCACCCTCCTGAGTGTTTTTCTCATTGAATGCAATTACTACCTGCATCATTCAGTGCTATCAAATCTGAACTACCCCATGTCTGTCCTCTCCTTGCTGGGCTTCAGGCTGTGGCCTTAATGTAACCTGCTAGCGGTATGCTCTTTGATACTGACTCATGTAGACAAGAGGACTTAAAGGAGGCCTCCGAGAAAGATGGGGAGGGACTCTTTATCAGGGAATGTAGTGACAGGGTAAAGGGTATCAGTTTTCAGTTGACAGAGGGCAGGTTTACACTAGATATTAGGAAGGAATTTTTTTCTGTAAGAATGCTGAGACAGTGGCACAGGTTGCCTAGAACATATGTAGGTGCCCCAATCCTGGAGGTGTTCAAGGCCAGGTGAGGTGGGGGTTGGAGAAACCTGGTCTAGCGGAGGATGTTCTTACTCATGACAAGGGAGTCAAACAAGATGAGATTTAATGTCCCTTGTAACCCAAACAAGTCTGTGAATTTGTGAAACAGAGTCTGTAGGAGGTATAGAGATGAGGTTTTTGCTGAGACAGGCAGACCTGGTGGGAAGACCCTAGCTGAGTTTCCCAATAATGACTTTGGTTAAGTCTTCTCTCTGTCATAGAAATGTCTCTGAGAAAATGACTGAACCCCAGAGGAGGCTGCAATAACAGTCCTAAACTGAGAACACTGGTTCTTTTTTTTTCCTCCAGATGCTCTGATCTGAGAACTGGAGAAAAAACTTCTTCCTTGCTGGTTCCATCAGTTGCCCCTTCCTTCCTCAGTCAGTGGGTGGCTGGCAGCAAGCAGATGGGTTCTGTTGGACCACAGGGTCTGCCTGGTAGGACTAAGGTAATTCTGGGGAGGTGTGTCAGGGCACCAGAGGAACATTGGATTTCTTTCTGGGATCTCAGCATTTCTTCTTCTTCCTTCACACACCACAGCTTTATTCACAGCCACAACACTGCTCCCTCTCAAAGCTTCCCACCTGGTTTCATCCCGTTTGTGCCCCCTTGGCCCTTTGGCCATGGCAGCTCTCCAGAAGAACTTTTGGGAGGCCCCAAATTATCTCCTTCCAGACCTTTGAGGGGTTCCCCACTACTCTGGTCCTTTCAGGAGGAAAGGTCAGGAACTCTCCACAGCTCTTTTTGCAGGACATGGCTGTGGGCATGGAGGACACCGGCAGGGAGTGGGCTCAGAGCAGATCCCCACAGTGGGGCAGAGATCTTGGCAGCTGGTTTGTGGACACCACAGACTATGATCACTCCACAGGGAAGAGAACTGATCCTCCAAGTTGTGACCATGCTCCCAGGGCTGATGCAACTGCAGGGCCTTCCAAGAGGAACTGCCAGTGGGCTCCTGCTCCTAGGTCTGCTCAGGAGCAAACCCTGCTGAGGCAGAGGGAGATCAGCAGATCAGTGCGGGGGGGCTACAACCTCCGCAGCCGGTTTGTGCAGTACACAGACTACGATCCCTCACTGAGGAAGAGGAGGAGGGAGAGAACAAGTCCTCCATGTTGTGACCAAGCCCCAGTGGATACTGCAGTTCCTGGGCCCTCCAATGCCAGCTCCAGGCAGGCTCCCATGCTCAGGGCTGCTTGGGAGCAAACCCAATCGGGCCAGAGAGAGCAGAGAAGATCCCCACGGCAGGGCTATGAACTTCGCAGCCGGTTTGTGCAGTACACAGACTACCACCCTTCAATGAGGAAGAGGAGGATTTCCATGCCCCAGAGATGCATGTCAGGCAAGCACTCAGGGCACTCTCAGAGTGATGGTGTTGGATTATGGCCCTGGCTCAAGCAGAATGGAAGACTAGCACTGCGTTTATTAGTGAAGGCATCCTTGTTTTCAACACGCCTTTTCAAACATCATCTAAGTGGATGATGGTGATAAGGATTAGAATAAAAGACTTCAATCAGAATTATTTATTCTGATGTAATTATAGCTACTAATATCATTCAATATTTGGAAGCAATATTGCAGCAATTATATTAAAGTTGTCAAAACAAATATTAAGTACAGCTTGATGTTACTTAGCCCTGCCAAGGGCCATGGGCAAATCACTTTCTCTTAGGCTCGAGGTGTAACCTTGATGGATGTCCCCACTCGACAGAGGAATCTCCACACACTCTGAGAAGGGGATGTTAAAAGTCTCTCCCATTAAAAAGTGAGACAGGGCTTCGATAGTATAAAGTGACAGAGTGCCAGTCGTGTTGCTCAGAGAACTGTGCCAGCAGGAGCAGGATGCTCTGCCCAAGCAGGGACACAGCAGCTCCAAACTGTGCCTTGTTTACAACTATAAGTGATGGCTTGAGCAAAGAGACCAGCTTGACCAAACTATCAGACTTAGCACTGTTGTAAAAAATGTCAGGATAGATCAAACTCTCAAATACTGTTTTTAGAATTAGAAAGCAGGCATTACTTTATTACAGCACTGGATGTATTGAGAAATTGCTGCTCTAAACATGCACATGGATTTTCAAAACTTTTCACTATACATTTTAGTAAACAAAAATTTAATGTTCATTGTATATAAATTGCATATTTCATTTCATTATAGTATTCTATCATCTCTTGTTTATTGATTTCTTGCTTCTTATGTAAATTAGTCCACATTTTCAGTGCTTTTATTATCTTTCTTCCAGACAGAGAGGGTTTCAATACAATTGCCGAATTTTGTTAGTTCCTTTGTCTTGGGTTCTGCAAAATGTCCTTGTGGTTCACAAATTCTGCATTCTTTGTGTCCCATTTCAGCAATATCTCTCCCAGGTCTGATTATCAAAGCAAATCAAGGTTGATAACACTTATTTTAGCAAAACTCAAAGTTTCACTGATTTTCCCAAACTGTGTCCCCACTATACCAGCTTCTGACAAACCTTGCCAAAGTCTGGCCACAGTGGCATATGACAGAGTGGAAAATTACACCGCTTAAAACAATTAATTATAAAAGTTAATTAAAACAATTAATAAGAAAAAGTATTAGGAAAGTTATGTCATTGAAAGCTATATCATTTCCAAAAGCATGAGGACATGCCACAAAAGATGGGTACTCCCTGATTTGAGGGCAGGAACAGCAGGGATGCACAGGCCCTGATATGGAAGTGAGAGGCAGAAGTGTTGAGCAGAAGAAAATAAAGGGCTGCTAACAACTTTTTCAGCAGCAAAGCATATTTTGCTAAGCCTGAAAACACATAATCTAAAGATGTATATCACTAACGATCAATCACTTTATACAATAAAAGGCTAGTTCCACTTTTTCATGCCAAGGACTTCTAGCACACCTCCCTAAGGCATGTGAAGATCCTTCCCTTGAGTGAAGAAGCCCCTCAAGGTCACTGCTCAAGGCTGAGGAAAATAGATTTGCTCATGGTCATTAGTATGGGTGAGTAACATAAATCTCTACTTGATAATTTTTTCACTAGCTTTAATAGAATTGTTTCTGTATAATTGCTTTAATGTAATTGCTTCAATATTGCTTCAAAAATAATGCACTCTACTGTATTTATATATATATATATGTATATAAGTATATATGACTACTTACGGCTGTGTAGTTGTTGTGGTTTTAAGTAGCCAGAGTTTTTTATTAGTTGGGGGGGCTGGGAGAGAGGCTTCTTTAAGAAGCTGCTAGAGTTTTTCTCTGCTCTAAGCTAGCCAAGGTCAGGCAACAACGCCTCTGTGATAACATATTTAAGAAGGAGTAGAGGAAAAAAAAGCTGGGCAGAACATCATGGCCGCTTAAGAGACAGGAGGGTGAGGAGTTTGATTAACACCAAGGTCAGAGAAAGGAGAAAGAGAAGATGCC
>WEIV01007320.1:0-28141 GCA_013390005.1 Calyptomena viridis | reverse complement strand
TTTTGGTTGTGAGATGAGCTTTTATAATTGTTATGTACCAAAGCTAAAGCATGAGTTGCAGCAAGAAAAGAAAAGTCTTGCTAAAATATATTGTTCAGTTTTGGAAATAATGTTTTTAAACCACAGAGGGACAAAGGGCTCAAGCCTCGACATTCATAGTCATAAACTGAAACACCCAATTGAAAAACCCAATTGAGTTACAACAGACAGGAATGTTTAGCCTACTAAGAAGGGATTAGGCAGGATCCAGTCCTGCAGGACTAGATCATTGAACTTGATTTGGGCTTCCTAAACATAAATACTAGAGAGATACAAATATGAGAGTAGTTAGAAGGGGAAGAATGGTATGGAGAGAAAGGCAACCAACTAACACTGCCAACATATAACCCCCACAAGTACTGGACATCTGCAGGAGTCACATATGTAAATGGATTAGAGCCCCAGAATAGTTAACAAGTCTTCATCTCACTGCAGCACATAGAATAGATAAATAAATAGGAAGCATATGTGATATATATTTAGATCGTGCATTAGACTTTAAAATCTCCGTCTAACTGTATGCATTAGCCTGTATTTTCTGTTTATGCCTCTGGGATGCCATGGAAACACAGCACTGAATCCTAATGGGTCTCTCCTGGCACCAAATAAACAAAGTCTTTGTCTATTCATGTTTCAATTTCTTTCTTTTCCTTTTTTTCATGTAATTTACAGTTTCAGAAGGAAAACAGACTTGCCCCCACCATTGTCTTTGGTTGCAAAGTATGCTGAAAAGAAGTGCAAAATGCACCTTCTAGTGGCCACTGCAGCTTTGTATACAGCTGCTACTATCTTCAATAAGCAGTGAATGTTGTCTATTTGTGTTGAACTTCCTTCTAAGGAAAAATGTGGCCTTTATAATTGAACCTTGAGTCAGGGTTACTTCACTAAATTGCAGCCTAACCTAAAGAGTACTTAATATACTTGTTGAAATTGAAAGCTGTTCTTTTCCTTGCAACTCTAAGAGGCTACAGCCAGTCCCTTTTTCTTAACAATGTTCATTGCCTTTAAACTGCTCCTCCAAAGCAATGACATACTATTACTTCCCATGCTCCAGAGCTTATTAAAGCAAACCAAAGCAATCATCTCCATCAGGCTAATGCACAGGAACAAGGTGAAACTCTAAGCACCAAGTGATAGAAATACCGAGTAGCACACAGCATCAGTTTGCCATCTGGCACCTGCTGTCCCTGTCTGAAATGAATAAAGCCATTGAGAGAGGATGTTGTGAGGTAACATGAGTAATAGAAAGGCTGATAATTATCTATGTGGAGAAGTGGGCAGATTTAATTAGACTACTCAAATCTGAAGAGTCAACTGTATCTAAAGGCAGCAACCTCAGCTGTGCAGGGCAGCCATATGGTTGCTCTCAAGCTTTCAGGTCAGACTGAAATTCAACAGGAACCTTTTTCACTAATTTAGAAATGCAGAGCCATGTGCTTGACTCTGCATCTGTCAGGCAATTCTTGGGCAAAAGCTACAGTAATATCAAGTCTGCGGGTTTGATGCAGTACATGCTAGAGTCCTTACTGTACTAGGTTTGTGTAACAAGCTGGCTTTCCAAACATCCCAGCAGAGGGAGCAGTTCAGCCCCAGAAAGAGGGAAGGAGGAAGAAGGGACAAGGGTACAAAATGCCCTTTGGGTGCCCCTTGATTGTATAGCTCTTCAGTATGAGTGAAACTAGCACTTTTCAGCAGCCTACAGTCTCTAAAATACATGTGGGTTGACGAACTGAGGAGATCACCTGGGTGATTTTAGTATTAATCCAATTCATATCATGATACATTACTCTGCAACTGACCAGGTAGTGAGGAGTCAGTCTTGGAAATGATGGGTGCAGCATAAGAGTCTTAAAAACCTTCTCTCTCACCCTTCTCCAAAACTGAGTATATGCACATAAAGTAAAATTCATGGATTTTTTTGTATTCTTGCTTTTATTTTTTTCTGCTTCCAGAAGGATGGGATCAGTTGTTCATTCATACTCAGCTTTTCCTTTGTCTAATCTGACCAGGAGGCTAGGACAATAAATACTTCAACCTTAAGAAATAATAATACACTAAATGATTTTCTGGTAAACCCTACAGAATAAAAAAAATTGTTGTCAGAAAGCACATAGTACATAAGGGAACAGACAAACTCTCACTATATATCTTTCAGAGAGAGATCCCAACAAAGGATCTAGTCACGACAACTGGATGAGAAAAGTAAGTAAATAGGTGGATTTTGTTTGGTTTGTTTCTCTAGCATTTGAAAAATCTGTGAGGCCTTGATTTCACTTCTGTTTTGGACATGATGTTATGCCAGAAGGCAGTAGACTGTGAGGAATATACCATGCAAGGAATGACCATTCTCATCAACAGCCTTCCTTCTCTTATGTCACGTATGGCTACAGCACAGTCCCCTTCCCTGCTCCAGGCCAGCAAAAAGAAGGAGCAGCTGCTCCCAGAGGAAGTAAATTGCCATTTGAGGAGATGGTAGCAGTACAAGTAAAACTGAAGCTGGATGCAAGAGAATGAATTGATAGTTTGCAGACTCCAAAACATCAAAGCTTGCAAGCCGTAAAATTTTAAAAAATTTATTGCCCCTCAGGGAAACAGAAAGGATTCTAACTCATCCCGTTCCCTGTCAACCTCCCCCCTCGCAAATAGCGAAACATGCTTAAATGCACCTAGATTATAAATATGCATAACTATGCCATGAATAAACATACACATTACATCATCCTTAACACCATTACATCATTGACTAATTAGCATAGTCAACACCCATCTCCAGATCCCCACCCCTCTTGGGGGTCTTCAGGGGTCTTTTGAGGGTCCTTTCAGGACCTCATCATCACCCTCAGCCTAGAGAACACTTTGTTATAAACAAAATTAACCACAAACTTGTCTGATTTTATGAGACACCAAAAAGTCTGGAGTGTCCTCATGCTCTCTCTTTCCCTGTCTCACTGTCTCTTGGTTTGTGAGACAGGGAATGCTTTTCATTTCAATCTTATCACTACCTAGGTAAGAGGAGAGAAGAAAGAGAAAAAAAATACATGAAGCTCTGACTTAGCTTAAAACCCATACTAAAATTTAAAACTCAAACCTATACTTCCAAATCAAGAATCTAGGACTTTGGTGGCAAATTTAGTGGCAAATTCAAGTTTGCCACTAGCATACAACCCAGGTAGTTAGGGCTTTCCATATCTTCAGTCATCTGGGAGAGCCATAAAAATTCATGGCACGTATAGGACTGATTAATACTAAATTTTAAGCTATAACTGGTTAAAATATTACTTGGTCATGGTCATCTTTTCTTATTTTACCATTCTGGTTAGATACAGGTTTTTCACTAGTGACATGTCCCACAGGCAGAGTCAAGAGGCCCTGCCATCTAAAGCACATGTTTTCACATGTTAGAGATCTGGCAAAAATTTCCAATATAAGAGGAATTGTTCAGAAATCTCTCAGTTCATAACAGAGTCTGTTTCCTTCAGTGTCTGTGCAACACCAGATTATGTGAACCCCTACATAACACAGAAGTCAGTCTTGTGCTCTTCCTTTAAATGTGTAGTTGATCACACCTTATATAAGCAGGGAACACCAACACAGAGCAGCTAATATAATTGCAAAAGGTTCCAAGAATTTGAGGCTGGAGATATCTGCAAATATACAAAAAAGCATGACCTAATCTCATCTTCTTTGACAGAGAGAAACAGATAGCAACTAAATCAGTTGAGGCCAATGGAGTCAAAAATATACTTTTCAATGGCTGCTTTTTCTGAAAAAAGGGAGACAGACAGCTAGCTACAAAGAGCTGTTACACTGCATCGAGAACTGTGGTGGGTTGACTTTGGCTGGACACCAGGTATCAATCAAAGTGACTCCTTCACTCCCCTCCTGAGCTGCACAGGGAGAAGAAATAATAATGAAAGCCTCATGGGGCAAGATAAGTACAGGGAGAGATCACTCACCAATTAATGTCACAGGCAAAACTAATTCAACATGAGTAAATATGTTTGTCACCAATCAAACTAGAGTAAGATAATGAGAAATACAACAGATAATGAGAAAAACTTCTAACACCTTCCCACGATCCCTTCCTTTTTCCCAGGCACAACTTCACTCCCAAAATCTCTACCTCAGGTGGACAGGAGATTGTGTTCAATTCATCACATTTTGTCTCTGCCACTCTGCCTCAGGGAGAGGACTCCTCACAGTCTTCACCTGCTGCAGTGTGGGGTCCCTCTGTCTCAAAGCAGACAGTCCTCCATTAACTTTTCTAGTGTGAGTCCTTCCACAGGCTGAAGTTCTTCATTAATTACTTCATGAAGACAGGATGCAGTCCTTCAGGAATAGACTGCTGTAGCTTGGGTCCTCCAAGGGTTCACAAGTTTTGCCAGCAACCTCGTCAAGCATGGGGTCCTCTCTCCTTGTGGCCACAGTTTCTTCCTGGAGCTTGTATGTCCTGTGTAGGTGCTGTGTAGGTCCTGTCTCCATGGGGTCAAAGCCTCCTTTGAGCATCTGCCTGCTCTGACATGAGATCTTTCATGGGCTGCAGGTGGACGTCTGCTCCCCTGTGGACCTCAATGGGTTGCAGAGGGACAGCCTTCCTCACCATGATCTGCACCACAGTCTGCAGGGTATCTCAAATTCAGCACAGAATACCTCCTCACTCTCCTCCTTCACTAACCTTGTTTTTGGCAAGGCTGTTTCTCTCATATGTTCTCTCTCCCTTTTTGTCTGATTTTTGTGTCATAGGCCACAAAAACACAATACAAGCATTTGCTTCGAATTCACATACATCACTGATGTTTCATAGAAAACGTAATGATTTGCCTGCATTTCCACTCTGCCCTTTTTTTAATTAATATGTCCAACTCAAGTTGTTAATTAGTTAAAAGCAGTAGCTACAAATATAGCTCAGGTTACTTTTAATATTCAGCGTGCAGCTGGTTAATAACAATATTGGTTAAATTTGTAAAAACGATGAGGAGAAGGCCAAGGTTCTTAACAAACTTTTTGCCTCAATCTTCAATGGCAACCTCTCTTTCCACAGCTTTTGAGTGGATGGGCAGCAGAATTGCGACTGGGGCAAAGTCCTCTCCCCAACTGTAAGTAAAGATCAGGCTCATGATGACTGAGGAACCTGAACATACATAAGTCTATGGGACCCAATGAGGTGCATCCCAGGGTCCTGCAGGAATTGGCTGAGGCAGTTGCTAAGCCATTTTCCATGACATTTGAAAAGTCATGGCAGTTAGGTGAAGTCCTGGGTGACTGGAAAAACGGAAACATTGTGCCCATCTTTAGAAAGGGTAAAAAGGAAGACCTTGGGAACTAGGGGCCTGTTAACCTCTCGTCTGTGCCTGGGAAGATCATGAAACAAATCCTCCTAGAAGGTATGCACAAGCACATGGAGGACAGGGAGGTGATTTGAGACAGCCGGCATGGCTTCAGCAAGGGTAAGTCCTGCCTGACCAACTTAGTGGCCTTCTATGATGGAATGCCTACAAGAGAAGGGCTACAGATGGATTTGATGGGCAGACTGTTAGATGGATAAGAAAGTGGTTAGACGGTCACATCCACAGAATAGTGGTCATATCAGATGGATATCAGTGACAAGCAGTGTCCCTTAGAGGTCCATTTTGGGACCAATGTTATTTAATACCTTCATTAATGACACAGACACAGGAATTGAGTGCACCCTCGCTCAAAGTTTGCAGATGACACCAAGCTGAGTGGTGCGGTTGCCACATCGAAGGACAGAATGCCATCCACAGGCATCTAGATATGCTCAAGAAGTCACCCCATGGGAATCTCATGCAGTTTAACAAGACTAAATGTAAGGTGCTAACCTGAACTGAGGCAACCCCTGGTATCGGTACAGGGTGGGGAATTAACTGATCAAGAGCAACCCAACCAAGAAGGACTTAGGGATGCTGCTCGAGAGGTTGGACATAACTCAGCAATGTGCATTTGCAGATCAGAAAGCCAACTGTGTCCTGGGGTACATCAAAAGCAGCATGGCTATTAGGTTGAGCAAGTCATTCTGGCCCTTTACTCTAATGAGACCCTACCTGGAGTGCTGCATCCCTCTCTGGGGTCTCCAGCACAGGAATAACATCTGCCTGTTGGAGTGAGTCCAGAGGAGTGCCATCAAAATGATTAGGGGAATGGAGTATTTCTCCTACAAGGAAAGGCTGAGAGAATTGAGATTGTTCAGCCTAGAGAAGAGAAGGATTAGGGGTGACAATAGTTGTAGTCTTCCTGTACCTAATGAGAGCCTGGGAGAGAGATGGAGAGAGACTGTTTCCAAGAGTGTGTAGTGACAGGACAAGGGAGAATGGCATCAAACTGAAAGACAGTAGGTTTAGATTAGATATTTGGAGAAAATTCTTTACTATAAGGGTGGTTAAGCACTGGAACAGGTTGCCTAGAGAGGTTGCTGATGCCCCATCCTTGGAAGTGTTCAAGACCAGGCTGGATGGGACTCTGAACAACCTGGCCTAGTAGGAGATGTCCCTGCCCATGGCAGGGGAGTTGGAACTAGATGATCTTTAAGGTTCCTTCCAACCCAAGCCATTCTATGACTCTGTGAAAAAAGCAAGATCTAGTCATATTGATGATAAGTGCCGCAGAAGGATAACATCAACAAACACATTTACTTATGTATGGCATTTGTCACCACTATGGTTCTGGATGCTTCCCAGCTCTTAGAGAAAGCTGTATTCTTGGTTGAGCTAGAAAAATCTGAACTGAATTCTCAATTTCTATAGGTGTTTTCTATCTACATAATGAAGCTTTGGTGTTTTTTAAACGCAGATCTCTATCTAAGATTTGTGAGTGGAATATTACCTGAAGAGCTTCTCATCCCTGTATGTGACAGATTTTTTTTCTCATCTTCCTACAGATCCTATGGCTTCTAATTCAGTAGAACCTGAAAGCAGATAGACCTTCACTTCATTGCTATCAATATACAGGAGTGAGTTTTATATCAGACACATGTGTCTCGTTGTAATCCCTACACATGTTCTGAAATTATTCTTCTCATTATGCCTTTCTTCCTTGCCCTCAGCCATGCCTATTAAGACCTGTGTATTGCTTCTAAAAATTCTGTAAGGCCACTTTTTTTTTTTAATGCAAGTACCAAATAATTACATCATTCACACATGCAAATCCATATTTTCCTTATTCAATTGCTTCTCTGCAACTTCCAGTTCCACCAGTTCTCCTTTCCATGTTTCACCAACAATACGCATAGCCCACACATTAAGCTGAATGCTTTTGATATCAGAAAAATGTTTTATATACATGTTTTTTTATCTAGTGGGAATTTTTTCTCTGTCTTTTGAAACAAAGGCACCATTTTTCTGGTACACTTTGTTTAATACCTCTGACATGAAAGGGCAAATCCATAAGATCACCAGGAGCTTCTGAAATCATACTGGTGTTTGCCCAAGCAAACCAGTACTGACTACACCAGTACTGATTACTCTTACCTGTGAACTGAAGATACTCCAACAAAGGCCAAAGACAGGACACCTATTCCTCTGCTTACTTTATTCAGTCATCAATGTATTTCCCATATTCCCCTCTATTCTGAGAACTTCATGCGTTAGTTGTCAAACCAAAAGGAGATTTTTTGAGATAGCTGCATTATTTTATATTGCTTATTGCACTCTCACCCTTTCACATGGTGGTATCTTTAAAACAGGTAAATGTATATTCACATAAACAAATTATTTAAACCTCATTACCTCATCCTTATGCCACACTGATTGTCTATTCTCAGGGTGTGCTCTTTTGAATGTATCTGCATCTGATCCTTTAAAATTACTTGAGAGACTGAAAAAAATCCATGTCAAACTGACTCATCTAATTTCCTGCAATTCTTTTATATCCTTTTCAAAAATTTGAAAATTTGTTGCATTAGTTACTTCTTTGGCCTCCAGAGACTTGTCCTATTTTTTAATTTTTTTTTTCAGTTTTTCTTCTTTCTCTATTCTTTGTCTACGTCTTGTACTGGTCATATTCAAGACCCTCTAGGGGTTCAAGACCCTTCATTCAAGACACCATCAGCTCAAAGATCACATTCTGTCTAGATACTTTTCAACTCCTACTATTACAAATTATCCCAAATGTATGTAGAATCAAAAAAGACTAGAGAAAAATATGCTTCCACTTTCTTTGCTTTGTACACTTTAAAGTACTTTCTTCTGCAGCTAGTTTTATGGTTTCCTCATTTTAACTAGCTTTATCTGTTTTTTGTATAAGTCACTCAAATATATGTATAAAACAAAACATCACAATTCAAAATAAGAATGAAAAAAATATTAAAAACCCTGTGATGACCTGAGAACAAATGTAATGGCAGGAACTGTATTTTCTCAGCAGACTAG
This sequence comes from Calyptomena viridis, assembly GCA_013390005.1. Classification (NCBI taxonomy): domain Eukaryota; kingdom Metazoa; phylum Chordata; class Aves; order Passeriformes; family Eurylaimidae; genus Calyptomena; species Calyptomena viridis. The sequence goes on along the minus strand of WEIV01007320.1, from coordinate 19,718 downwards.
AATTGAAATTATTATCAGTTGTTCAAGTGGAAAGGGAATAGGTGAGAGCAACCTGTGCTGCCAAAGGGGAATTGTACTAAGACCTGCATGAGATATGTTCCCTTGCAGAACCACACAGCAGACGAAAAAGGCCCACAATTTGCCCTCCTCCACGTAGTTACATACTGGATACACAGCAGCTGCCTGGTTGTCCAAATATCAGTGTGCTCTCTTTCCTCTCGTTCTTTTTGCTGACAATAAAATTTCTCATTTGCTCTTTATCTACCACTGCACAGCCAACAGTACAAAGAGCTGCAGACCACATTCCTATCCTAAACTGGGCAGCTCAGTCACCCTGCCCAAGAAGCAGGTATACAAAAAACCTTTGGGTTTCCACAGAATTCCCCAGCATAGGCAGGATGACTATCTCCTGCCTTGTAGAGCTGTCCATCATGCACAACAGGTGTCCACATCACAGAGAAATACAGTGTACTTGACTCGCGGAATAAAGACTCTACAGTCCAGGGATTGTCAAGTAGGTATGTTTATTCCAGTTGGGGCACATGGGGAGTAATTCCTCCAAAAACATGTGCACCAGTTAAGGCTGAATGCCTTGCTTATATTCATCTAGGGCTATACATATTCATATTTCTCAATACGCCTATACATATTCATATCCTATCCCTACCTTTCCTCATCTCGTATTATAATTAACTTTTACCAGTTCTGAGTTTTCTCCATGCTTTCCGGTGATCGTGGGCGGTGGTCTTGATAATTGTGGGTGGGGGTCTTTGATGAAATAGGTAGTCTTCCTCCTGCTTGTCCCTTGTGTGAGCTCGAGTTTTGCGCAGGTGTTAGGTGTTAGGCTTTTTGTTAGGTGTGTGGCCTGTTTTTCAGGACTCTGGACTCTTAAAAGCTGGTTTTTCTGGTTTAAGTTTTCCATTCTGTCCTTATCAGGAAATACATGTTTGCTTCAGCTTACACAAGACTTGAGTTGCACAAAGTGAGCTTAATCAGCAACAAAATTATTTACCTTAGCTATATGCTTTTTAACAAGACTTATACAAACTCTACATCATACTGCTTCCCAGGAGGTGTGACCTGAGTGGGGGGATTGGAGCTAAGCTCAATTTACTTCTCCCCAAGCAGCAGAACTGGTGCAGCTTCAAGCCCTGCTATCTTGGTTTAAAGGCAAATGCTGGGACTCCTTCCCCTTTTATTAAAACTTCTGTCTTTTTACCAGCACACACAGACAAAATGCAAGGAAGTATAAGTGGAAAAAGTAACAGTTTACTGACAAGAAATGTAGCAGCAACAATAACAATACAAACAGAACAGTTCAAACCAAGAACAGACAGAAATGGCCTCTAGTCGCCCTCGCATTCTCCCCTCCCCCACCAAAATTCCAGGGACAAAAAAGCAAATCCTAGGAAAAAAAACACAAGGCTTGTCCACAAACAGCATTAACCTCCTCCGCCTACATCACCCAGTCAGGCTCAGATCCTGGCTGTAGCAGTGGTGTTAGTGTGGAGGCTCATTGTTCCATGTCTCGTGGCTGCCTCTGACCCTGGCGTTTCCTCACTTGACTTGGGTGGGGTTCAGGGTCTGAACAATCGAGCAATCGGCCATGCGACAGGCTCTCTCCACCCTCCTGAAGTGACAGTGCAGTCCCAGGTGAGAAAGTGGTGGCAACACCCTCTCTTCAAGATAGCAGTGGTCCCACGTGAAGGCTCCCAGAAGGAGAAAGGCCATGCAGGGCCATGCACGAACAGTCAGCCACGCACGTGAACAGTTAGTTTCACTTTCGTTTTTCCTCTCTGGCTGCAGTGGAGGCAGTCCACCAAGTGGATCCCTTTAGAGAGATGCCAATGGAGGTGTAGGGAGGGTGGCTGTATAATGGCGACTACTGAGGGTGGCTCCTAAAAATTGTGTGTTTGCCTCTCTTCCTCTCTCTGCACCACCAGGCAGAAAAACATGGTTCCAACAAGATGTTTTCCATTTCTGCCCTTGGCTATGCCGGAGGTTTCACCCTAAAAGGAACAGTATTCCAAAACAGTGTTCCAAAAGGAGATAGAAAACAAATTTTTTTTTAACCATGACACCTGAGTATCTCCAGTCAACAAACTTACACAAATAGATAATTTTCCCCTTCTCCTCAGAGCCTCCACACTTGTCATAAACAGGGCACTCCAGGCTGGTAAGTACTTTCTAGATATATATTTTTTTTATATATATATAATGTATGTATGTGTGTATATATATATATTATACCTACATAGCATTGCACACAAGATCTGGAGAAAATTTAATGGCAGGATGGCAAGGTGATTAGTAGCAAGAACTTCTGCTTGGAATATTGCAACAATGAGAGTGGAAATATCTTTATTAATTTAGTAAAGCTCATGCCATACTTTCAATAGTGTGTCTTCAAGAAAGGAGGCAGATGGGTTTGTACCTGTGTTGGTCTGTATGTTTTGAGTAGAGACAGAAAGTATTAACCTCATACAAAATCCTAGTGAGGATTCCTTTTCAGTTCTGGTTGCTTGTGTTTGAAAAAGAATTTAAAAAAAGTGGGTCAATGTAGACTTAGGATTTTAAAAGTATCTTTGAATAACCTTAGCCACTAAAAGCAGCCTAGCACACAAAATTAGGATTCCAGATGTAGAGAATTAGTTTTATTATTTTTAATTGATTTATACATTTTGTTGAGACTGACATTTGCCAATAAATAAAGAACTTACTAAAGTTCTTAACGTTTGTTTCTGTACCAAGTTGCAACCACAGGGGAATATCCTAAGTACTGAATTTAATAGATTCATTTACTTTCAAATATTTAACTTCTTTTCAGAATTTCAAATTAGAATCATAGNGGGGTTCAGGGTCTGAACAATCGAGCAATCGGCCATGCGACAGGCTCTCTCCACCCTCCTGAAGTGACAGTGCAGTCCCAGGTGAGAAAGTGGTGGCAACACCCTCTCTTCAAGATAGCAGTGGTCCCACGTGAAGGCTCCCAGAAGGAGAAAGGCCATGCAGGGCCATGCACGAACAGTCAGCCACGCACGTGAACAGTTAGTTTCACTTTCGTTTTTCCTCTCTGGCTGCAGTGGAGGCAGTCCACCAAGTGGATCCCTTTAGAGAGATGCCAATGGAGGTGTAGGGAGGGTGGCTGTATAATGGCGACTACTGAGGGTGGCTCCTAAAAATTGTGTGTTTGCCTCTCTTCCTCTCTCTGCACCACCAGGCAGAAAAACATGGTTCCAACAAGATGTTTTCCATTTCTGCCCTTGGCTATGCCGGAGGTTTCACCCTAAAAGGAACAGTATTCCAAAACAGTGTTCCAAAAGGAGATAGAAAACAAATTTTTTTTTAACCATGACACCTGAGTATCTCCAGTCAACAAACTTACACAAATAGATAATTTTCCCCTTCTCCTCAGAGCCTCCACACTTGTCATAAACAGGGCACTCCAGGCTGGTAAGTACTTTCTAGNTCATCAAGTCCAACCTCTGACCAAGCACCATCATGCCAACTAAACTACACGATAGTACTAAGTGCTATGTCCAGAGTTTCTGAGGGATAGGTTCCTTTACTCCTCAGAAGTAAGGACTGAAGCAAAGAAGGCTTTCAGTAATTCTGCCTTCTCTGTGTCTTCCATCACCAGGACACTCATCTGATTCATCAATGTCCCTGTATTTTCCCTTATTTTGATTTTTGCTGTTGACGTACTTCTAGAAGCCCTTCTTGTTGTCCTTGATATCCCTTGCCAGATTCAATTCCAAATGGGCCTTGGCCTTCCTTGCCATATCCCTGTATACTCTGATGATGTTTCTATAGTCCTCTCATCTGGCCTGGCCTTTTTTACACATCTTATAAATTTCTTTCTTCCATATGAGATTTTCTAGAAGCTCTCTTCTCCATGCAGGTGTCCTTCGCCCTTTGTCTGATTTCTTGCTCATGGGGATTCACTGGTCTTGAGCTTGGAGGAAGTGACGCTGAATATCGACCAGCTCTCTTGGACACCCTTCTTTTCTAGAGCCCTATCCCATGGGATTCCTCTAAGTAGATTTTTGAAAAGGCCAAGGTTAGCTCTCCAGATTTTTAGGGTTCTAGTCCTGCTTGCTGCTTTCCTTCCTCCATGCAGGATCCTGAGTTCCACCATTTCATGGTCGCTACAGCCAAAGCTGCCCCCAGCCTTCATGTCTTCAACCAGTCCCTCCTGGTTTGTTAGTTGAAGATCTAGCAACACCCCATTCATTGTTGGTTCCCTCACCACTTACATCAAAAAGTTATCTTCAGTGATCTGCAGGAACTTTGTGTTCTGTGTGTGTTGAGCCATGTTGTCCCTTCAACAAATATCAGGGTGATTAAAGTTCCCCAGGAAAACCAGAGCCTGTGAACATAAGGCTACTTCCAGTTGCTCACAGAAAGCCTCATCAACTTCCTCTTCCTGATCAGGTACTTTGTAGTAAACATACGTAACAGTGTCACCCAACTAGCTTGTCCCTTAATTCATACCTGTTAGCTCTTGATTCATTCACCCCTGGATAGAGCTTATACAGTAGAGTTAATCTCTCACATAAAGAGCAACTCTACCACCTCACCGCTCTGACCTCTCCTTTCTAACAATATCTGGCTTGCCAGCCTTCTTCTTGATTCTTATTCATAGACACTCAACCTTACCATCACTAGCCTCGAGCACTATAAAGTCAAAACACTCCCTGATGTGCAGAGCCAGCCCACTGCTTCTCCTTTCTCACATGTCCCTTCTGAAGAGCTTGGAGCCATCTATTACAGCACTCCATTCACGCGAGTCATCTCAACATGTTTCCATGATGGTGACTAAGTCATAGTTTTCCTGTTGCACAATGGCTTCCAGGTCCTCCTGTTTGTTACTTCAGCTGGGCTATTGATTTCACCCCCAAATTAAATTTCATCTTCAGTTCTTTTGCAGATGGTTTAGAACTTCGAGGGATACTGTTTTTTACAGTTGGTTGGTTGGTTGATTTTTTAAATTTTTATCTCAGGTTAAGCAAGTTGAAAAGCAAAACTAAAGATATTTGATCTTCTTCATAATAAAGTATGCTGATGAATGTGGGAATATTCCTGCACTCAAGTACCAGGAAAGAAAGGTGGGAAGAATTATCAATGTTTTTATGTTCAGATCTTCTTGCAGCAGTCAAAGGCACAAAAAGTGCAGGAATATGGTTTCAAATTTTTTTTTTTTTTTTGGTACAGAATAAATCAAATAAATAGCTCTGCTAACACAGCATTTATTTTACTAAATAGACCGAGACAACAATTGTATTTATTCAAATATGTACAGTAAACCCTAGATCTCAGTTTCTATAAATACAACAAGTTAAGCAGTTGTGAAAAAGTTTTCTTCAAGTCTTGGTTGTTCATGGAATCATTTTTTGAGACTGATAAAGAAGTAAGCATAGCCTGAAATGCAGCAGTCTTCTTTTCTGAATAAATAGCACTTTAAGAAATGTGAATCCTCCCACTGTGCTAAGCTGCCTTCTCAGTTTGTGTTTCCTTTTTATAAAATTTGACAACATTTTCATAAAATAATCATCATTACTGTGTTTTGGCTTGAGCCTTGGAATAAGAATATCCTGAATCTCCATACATCATGTTACGGAAATCAAACTTCACACACTAAAAAAACCTCCAAATAAGAAACTCAAAAAGACTCGAATGGGCTTTGTCAGATATAAAAGCTACAGCAAACAGTGTTATGTTAAGGAAATTCAGGGTAAAAAGTCACCAAAGCAATTACTTTAGGAATGTTACTAGCACATAAACAATGTTTTCTAGAAAAGAAATTTGATTCAGTCTTCCCCATAACAACCAAAATGTCAGCTTGAGCTTTTAACTCACTAAGATGCTTTTGAAAAATAATAAGAGAAATATTATGTTGTCCTTTTTGTGACCTCTTTCTACCAAACAGCATAGCTCAGATTTTGAATATTCATATTCAATAAATGGAATACAGCTTGGAATGTTTGTGCCATACGATGTAATAATAGAAGCATTTGAGGAAGTCTTGTCATTTGAGAGGAAAAAGAGGCTAAATTTAACAAATTATTCACTGGAGATTACTCACTTTTCTCTGATAAGAACAGGAAAATGTGACAGCATGAACAAAGTTTATAAGCTCATTCATGTCAGCTGAGCATAGTTTTATGTCAAAAAGAATGAATGATAAAAGCCACCATGCGGAATATTAAAATAAATACCTTCAGGTGAAAAAGACAGCACAGACTACAACAAAAGAAAAAGCATAGCTAAAGCCTCTTCCGAAAGTACAGCAAAAAATTCATCAGTTTACTTTATATTTCTAATTAATAGAAACACATAGGCACAAAAATGTTGGTAACATCAAACAGTAACTATTGTGCTTTCACATTTCCCAATCCTTTGAGGAAAGAGATGACCAAAGGATATGACACTACCTCACAGTGGTGTCATTTATTTTCTTTGACCTAGACTCTTTTTCCACAAAGTATTGCACAGCACCAAAGAAACTACGTCCAATTACCAACTAGGTGAAGGTGTAACCAAGCATTTCACAAATATTTCTTCATCACTGTAGAAAATTGTAGTACACATTTGATTCCTTGTAAATCAAAGGTGAGTTTTTTCTTCAGTGAAGTCAGGAACGGTATCCAGATGCCACAGTCAATGGACAGAAGACTGACTTCAAATTCTTCTGACATATCTTGAGAGATGGATCCTTAGTATTTCACTCAAACACCTTCTGATGTCTCATGCTATTTTGGTGTTTTTAATGGTGAGGTGAAATACAGTTTTATTTTCATTTCAGACAGTGAGTAACTTGACTTTCTGCCCATGATGGTGTATTGGGTTTCTGTGGCCAGGTTTTTGGTAATGGGAGGCCTATGTGGGAGGCTTCTTTGAGAAGTTGCTGGAAGTTTCCCCATTTCCAGCAGAGGCAATACTAGTCAGCTTCAGGCTGGACTCACCCTGGCCAAGGCCAGGCCAGTCAGAAGTCAAAGTCCATGATAACATATTTAAGAAGGGAAAAAAGTAGTGGGGGGCAGATGAAGATGGCTGTTAGAGAAGAGCAGAGTGAGAAGTTGTGAACAACAACAATGTAGACATCAAAGTCAGTGGAGAAGGAGAGGGAGGAGATGCTCCAGGCACTGGAGTAGGGCCCCTGCAGCCCATGGTGATGACCTTGGTGACGCAAGCTGTCTCCCTGCAGCCAAAGGCAGACCACAGGGGAGCAGAAATCCACCAGTAGTCCATGGAGGAGCCCATGCTGGAGCAGGCGGATGCTGGAAGGAGGCTGTGATCCCATGGGAGGCCCATGTTTGGAGCAGGGGCCTGGCAGGGACCTGCAGCCTGTGGAAGAGGAGACCGTGCTGGAGCAGGATTTCCTGGTAGGACGTGTGGCCCACACTGAAGCAGCCTATACCAAAAGGTATAGTACAAAAGTGACCCACATGGCAGCAGTGCCTGAAGAACTGTTGCCCGTGGGATGGACTCATGTTGGAGCAGTTTTGTGAAGAACTGTCTCCCATGGAAGAGACCTCACAGGAAGCAGGGGAAGGACTTCTCTCTCTGAGCAGCGGCAGGAACAACCTCTGACTGCAACCCTCACTCTTGTCTCCCTGGGCCACTGTGGGGGAAGGAGGTAGATCTTGGAAAGGGGCAGGGGGAGAAGGTGTCTGTAAGATCTATCAAACTTCTCACTCTCAAGCTCTGATCTTGATAATAAAAAATTCTTAATATCCCCACTTGGAGTCTGTTTTGCCTTTGATGGTGATTGGTAATGGCGTTTTTTATGGTCCTTATCTCAAAGTCCTGAAACCCTCTGGTTTTTTTTTCTCTCCTCCGTCCATTTGCATTGAGGGGAGGGAGAGAGTTGGCTTTAGTGGGTCCTTGGCACCCAGCCAGGGTCAAACCACCATAGATGGTTAGTTTTCTGAACAGATTACCAACAGTTTGATAGTTTACGGCAAATTTTTTAAGGTATCATGCTGTTGCTGGTGATAACAGCTAAGGAAATACATCTGACTCTTTGTTGGCTTTACTGGATCCATCTTTATGAGCCCTCAAAACTCGTCTACACATTTTCTGAGCAAAGAAAGAGACAGAGAAGTGAAGAAAAGAGTGAGAGTAAACAACATAGATTGAGAGGCTTTAACATTTGCTTGAAGGAATATTGTCATTATCATCCTGTTGTAATAAAATATGCCAAGATGAAAGGAACTGTTACTGTATGCTTGCTCAGAAGAGAAGGCAGAGGTGTCATGTAGAGAACAGAAAACTGGAATCATGATATGATCTGGTCAGAACATTCAATCCATTGCCAAGCAAGCTCAACAAACACTGAGAGACCCCAAAGGTGCCGGTTAGTTTCCTATGTCTCATTTTGAAAACTAGAAGAAAGAAAAAATTACAAGAATGCCTTCTTCAAAATGAAACTACCAAGTCATTTCCATATATAAAATAAAAACTCTCAAGGAAACAGAAAAAAAATCACAGATTACAAAATTGTAAAAGCTGTCAATATGAATAAGAAAAAGCTTCTAACTAAATATGTAATTTTAATTTCTCCTCCCTATCCCGAACATTTCTGGGGACTTGATTTTCTAACACTTGTTTTTATGTGGTAGTAGAATTCTTAATGAAAGAGAAAAAAAGGTGTCTAATTGATACATACATGAATGGCCCACATATATTTGTATCAGAAAAGCCATCTTTTTGTGTAATCACAAAGATCCTTCTCATTGCTTTTTTATGGCATCAGCAAAGGATCGTGTCTTGGTTTAAAGACAATGTATGCCAGAAGATGAAACCTCCTGGAAAAGAAACATCTCCCTCCAAACTACTATAAATTTGGAATTGTGAGATTTTCAAGCAAAGTATAGAAAAACAAATAGCAGTTCAACTAAAAATAGAGAACAAAATAGGACAACAAAAACCAAACAATAACAGAGAAAAATGTCACTCAGAAAGCACTCGCCCTTCAAGGAAACAGGAATTGGACTTTCTTCAGTGCATTTACAGCAGCACCCAGAAGGTGGTGCCCACACCCATCAAGAAACAGAAATGGCACCTGAAAACATGACCCAGAGTTCTGCAGGGACCACGTGAGAAAAATGGCACCTGCAGCAGGCTGTCTGAAGCTGTTTGCAGTGGTGACAGAGAAGCAGAGACTATGGCAAAGCCAGCGTGGTGCAGCGGCACAGAGCAATAGCAAGCCAGCACAGTGAGAGCAGGAGCAGTGGCTGCAACTTCCCAGGTCCCTGTCCCCGGAGCAAGAGAAGCAGTGCCAGCTTCAGTTCCAGGACCAAGAGCAAGACTTTCCTGGCAGTGGTGCCAGCTCCAATGAGTGTGGAACAGCAGCGTGCAGACCTTCTTCACAGGGTCCATTCCCAGAGCAAGAGAGACTGGCAAATCTCACCCACAGGTCTTTAATACTGTTCAGCTATCACGGTATCTCACCCCCAGGAGTTTCCCATTTGAACCTGAAGTCTACGTGGGAACAGGACCGTTTCTGGTGTTCCTGAGCCCTCTGCACTGCTGGACACTGTGCGCTGCCATCTCTGTGCCCCAATAAACTTCATGGTGAGAGGAAAATATTCAACAAAGATATCTAAACTGCAACAGATCCTTTCCCCACTGCTTTATGAAATTATAACATTTACTGTTTTCTAACCGCAGAAACCTTTAATGGTTAGAAATTTTCAAAGATAATTTTTTGTAATTCAAAATCACTATATACCATCTCAGTTGTCTTTCACCAGCTGCTACTAAATACTTAATTGGTGTCGAGTGTCTCTTTAGAAGCAATGTCTTGTGACCTTGGATCTTGCTGAGTTTGCAGAGGCTTACTTAATACCTTAACCCAACAAAACAGACCTTTACTTCTTCCATCACTTCATTTCTAAACATTCATTAAAATCCTTGGAAAAGATAAATAAGTAAACAAAAAAAATATCTGCATTAAAAACTATCTTGTTTACTGGCCCAAACCAGTGTAAAAGAGAAGCAGACAAACTTCAAAGAAAAGAAGTAAAAGGTGCTTGCTCTTGGCACAGCATATGTAGCATGGAGCTTGGTAAGCACAGCAGAATCCAAATATCTTATGAGATGTGTAACAAGGATCTGTATACAATACAAGTGTCAGTATATGTGTATGAAATATATACCTTGTGTACCACATCTGCCTTGTCTGGCAGTAAGCTGGTGGATTCTGAAACTCAGGAAATAGTCAAGGTTCCCACTGATTTGCTAATAGTTATGACCTTGATTCCACTCCCTTAGGCTGAATTGACTGGCAAGAAGAGGAAGGTGTGAGAAAGCCAGATGAGCTCAGTGGGAATAGATGCTAAGGACCTCCCTCCTCACTGACAGCCCAGAAGGAGTGATGTGGGACAAGCAGCTGGAGCAGAAAGGCAGGCCACTGAAGGGGGTTAGAAACAGCCTGAGGCTTCCCCTGTATTAGGGATGCTCAGGGGCCTGACTGAATGAAGGGCGATCTCAAAAGATTTGGGAAGCAGACTAGCAAGTGTCTTCGAGTCACCTCAGGGCAAAAAGGCCAACGACAGGTTCACGCAGCTCTCACAGGGATTCTCCCAATCCAATCAGCCCAGGTTACATGAGGTTACAGAGTCTGGACAGAAATCTCATTATGCCTGACAAGATTGTTTGGCAGGGGCAGAGAGAGTGCTTGGCATTTTTCGATTTATGCTTCATGCATTTGGTAGCAGTTGGACAGCTTCATGAGTTTAGTCATCTTTTTGCAGCATTTGCTGTGATATGAGATACACTACTAATGGTGGTAGATATCAAAGCACTCACATTAGATTACAGTGGAAACCAGACACACAAACACAGAAGTCATTCATGCCTGGCAGAGTTGAAAGACACTAGCTCTAACTTAGCTAGGTTTAATCAGCTTCTGCTGACCCACTCTTACTGCCATGATCTTTAAAATGAAGTGTCTGCATGATTATTTGAAAGGAATTTGCTTTTAGAGGAAGATTACTAAATTTGAGCTAAAGCATGATACCTCTTATTTCACAGAATCACAGAATATGCTGAGTTGAAAGGGACCCACAATGATCACCCTTAGACCTGAACAGCACCATCTCCAAGAGTCACACCATGTGCCTGAGAATATCAGGCAAACACCTCTTGAACTCTGTCAGGCTTGGTGCTCTGACCACTTCCATTGGGAGTCTATTCCAGTGCCCAACCATGCTCTGACTGAAAGACCTCTTTCTAATATCTAAACTAAACTTCCCCTAGCTCAGTTTCAGGGCATTCCCCCAGGTCCTGTCACTGTTCATTACAGAGAAGAGATCAGTGTCCACCCCTCCTCTTCCCCTCAAGAGGAAGTTGTAGATGGTAATGAGGTCTCCCCTCAATCTCCTCTTCCACATGCTGAACAGACACTCCTCATACAGCTTCCCCTCAAGGCCCTTTGCCATCTTTGTTGCCCTCTTTTGGGCACTCTCTAAGAGCTTAATATCTATCTTACATTGCAGTGCCCAAACCTGCACACAATATTCAGGGTGAGGCCACACCAGTGCAGAGCACAGTGGGACAATCACCTCCCTTGACCAGGTGGTGATGCTTTGCCTGATGCCCCCCCAGGACACGATTGGGCAGCCTTCTGGCTGCCAGGGCACTGCTGACTCAGGTTCAACTTGCCATCAACCAGGACCCCCGGGTCCCTTTCCATAGCACTGCTTTCCAGCATTTCATTCCCCAGTCTGTACGTACATCCAGAGTTGAGCCATCCAAGGTGTAGAACCCAGCACTTCCCCCTGTTGAACTTCTACAGCTACAGTTGGTGATTGTGAAACAGAGGTTTGGAGGGGTTTGCTTAAGTTAGCCACATGAATTAAACATTTGCCATGATATAAAGAGCTAAGAAAATGCAAATTTCTGAAGCCACCTACTGATAAAGGACAATACCCAGAGGAGACCAAAAGATGCAAGAGATAGATAAAGAAGCCCCCTGTCTCCAAACTAGTAGAATCAACAAAACTCACTCAAGGTAACACCAAAGAACCAGAGCGCACGCGCAGAAGAGAAAAGTTCAAAAGTTCAACCCGAGGAAAACTAGCCTTTAGCCTCAAAAGACCACCAAAAGGAGTTTTTTTTGGGACCACCAAAACAAAGGATGCATGCTCAGAAGGGTGTGAACCTAATTAACATACGAGATGAGGACAGACAGGGCCATGAGTTGAATATGCATGAAAAATTATGTAACCCAATGCATATGGAACACCTTTGTAAATAAAGATGTAGTTCAGGCTGGGGTAGGTTACACAAGTCTTTGGAGAATTATCTCCCTTGTGTCCAGCACTGTATACATACCCACTTTATAATTTTTAAAAGTTATGGAGTTTTATTTATTCCACATCATTTCAATTGCCCAGTCCTCTCATTTGTCAAAGTCTCTCTGCAGGGCCTCCCTGCCTTCCAGGGAGTCAACAGCTCCTCCCAGTTTTGTGTCAACTGCAAACTTGCTTAGTATCCCTTTCAGTCCTGTATCCAAGTCCTTTATGGAGATGTTGAAGGGAACATGGTCCAAGACGGAGTCTTGTAGAACCCCACAAGTGACAGGTCACCAGTCTGATGTCACCTCATTCACTAGTACCCTCTGTGGCCAACGCATGAATCAACTGCTCACCCACCCCATGATGTGTTTATCCAGCTGTGTGCTGGACATTTTGTCCATAAGGATCCTGTGAGAGACAGTATCGAAAGGTTTACTGAAATCCAAAAAGGGATGACATCAACAGGCTTCCCTTGATCAGCCAGGTGGGTACCTTGTCATAAAAGGAAATCAGGTTGGATAAGCAGCAACTTCCTCTCATGAAGCCATGCTGGCTGTGACCAATGACAGCGTTGTCTTTCAGGTATTTTTCAATACCTCCCAGAATAATCTTCTCCATAACTTTATCAGGCACTGAAGTGAGACTGACAGGCCTGGAGTTTCCAGGATCCTCCTTCTTGCCTTTCTTGAAAATCGGAGCAATGTTCACCATCTTCTAGTCAGCTGGAACCTCTCCGGATTCCCAAGACTGTGTGAAAATCATGAAGAGAGGTTTTGTGTTGACATCAGTTAGCTCTTTGAGGATTCTGAGATGAATCCCATCAGGCTCCACCAGATTTGTAGAGACCAAGCTGAAGCAGCAGATCCCACAGAGTTTCAGGGTCAATTAGGAGTTGATCGGTCCTCCATCTGAGGCACCGAGGCCCCCTTGATCCATCATCCATGTTGAACACACAGGCAAAGTGTCATGGTTTGACCACACATTTCAAAACTTTTCTTTTTACCAAAGAAATAGGTGAATAGTGCTGGAAGAGGGTGGGAGGAGGAAAGGAAAGCTGGGAACTCACGGGAGCAGAGCCACAGGGATTGCGCTGGGTGCTGGGTCCCAGTGGGTCCCTGGAGCCAGCCAAAATCACCCCGGCCCTCCGCAGGCCCAATCGCCAGCGCAGTGGGGGCTGCTGCTGCTGGCAGATGCTCCGTGCAGCCCCCTCCCCCCTCTCACCCCCAGCTGTGGGGGGGATCAGGAGGGAGTGCCGTGCAGGGAGCCAACTTTGGCACAGCCACCCACACTTCTTGCATTCCCTATGCTCCCCCCACACTCCCCGCAGCGGGTGCCCAGCCCGCATAAGCATCGCAGTGCCCCACACCTCCGCCGCTGCCAAGCCCTGACAGGCAGTCATGCTGATCCCAGCCCCGGCCAGGCAGTGGAGGGCCACAACGGGCACTATCGGCCCTGCAGACAGTGGTGCTAAGTAAACCTCCAGCTCCATCCTCTGCCAGCCCTGCAGCCTGGGTGCTGCTGGCTCTGCACACAGACATTCCAGACAAACCCCTAGCTCCATCTGCTGCCGGCTCTTGCTCAGGAGGTGGGCACATGGCCATGCCGTGGCCCCAAGCCCACCCACAGATGGCACAGCCCTGCTGTGCCTCAGGACAGCACAGGGACAGCACGGCCAGGCACCCTGGCCTCCATTCCTACCCATTTTTATCCCTGGTCTGGCTCGCCGCCGCTCCAGCTTCCCCAAAGTGACACAGGCTCCCTGCCAGGCGGCCCAGCACACATAGTGGGCAAAAGGGAGTAGCCGCCATCTTAGCCACCATCTTAAGCACGTGGCCATGAAGACAGAGGAATTCCCGCAGGTGGGAATGGGAGGAGGCAAAGCAGAGACTCAAAGCAGCCAACAGACATGCAGTCCACAACTCAGGAGGTGGGAAAAGAGATGGAACGAGCCAAGCACACCGGTGCCGGTGCCAAAGACCCTTGGACTGGGCCAAACTGTATAAAAGGCATCAACCGTCTTTCCCTTGCTCTCTCAGGACTGCATGGAGTTGAGGCCAGGACCTTGTACTGCTGTGCTTGTTGCCACTGACATTTTCTGCCGGGACCTCCAAAAGCCTTTGGTAACTGCCTGCAGCCCCTGGCTTGTTCCAACAGCCACAGAGGCCACCCCCAGTAGTGGGCAGCACCACTGCCATAGCGACCTGACTCTCCTCCTCAATTTTCCTGGTTTGTTATACCCTCACCCTCTTATCTCTGTGTTCCATCTCCGGGGTTCCTGCCCATACCTGGAACATCCCCCCACAGCCGGCAACCTTCCTCGGCAATCTCCATTGCTCCCCGAGAGACCCAGCATCCACTCCTGGGACTCCCAAACCCCAGGACCCCTCAACACTCCCTCCGTTTACCCCAGGAACCCTTAATTCCCCTGGGACCCCCTGCCTACCATCGATAACCCTCCCCAGGGACTCCACCCCTCCTCGGGAGCCCAGCACCCACCCCCTGGGGCCCATCAATCCTTCGGGACCCCTTTGCAAAACCCTTCCCCTCTTGCCCAGGACCCCCTCCCCTTTGGGACCTCCCAGGACCCCACTGCTGTTTGCAGCTCCCCTCTGGCTATTGCAGTGTGTCAGTGCTGCTGCTGCCCAGTGCCCCCTACAAGAGGCAGCTGTCGCTGCATGAAGAGCTGAAATCAGTCTTCCATCGAGAAGTTATTGTTTTTGTTGTTGTTGTTGGCTCCTTGGTTATTTCTTGTGCTCTGTTGTCTAATTCATTTCTACTCATTCATAATTCATTGTTCATATATAAATAAAAGTTTTGAATTAATATTAATTTACAATAAAACTTTCTATCTCTATATTTAGTCTCATAGCCTCATATTAAATCATTTCCTGTCCCCTAAATGGTCACACAAAGAAAGCATTAAACACCTCTGTTTTGTCTCTGTCCCTGATTGCGAGGTGACCCTCCTCATCCCATAATGGGCCAATGATATTTCTATACTGCCTATTGTCATTAATATATTTGAAAAAACACTTTTTATTGTCCCCCATATTTCTGGCAGCTTCAATTCCAGTTGAGCTTTGGCCACATAAATTTTCTCCCTACAATGGCAAGCAGAATTTCCTTACTCTTCCCATGTCACTTGACCTTGCTTCCACTGGGCATTTACCTTCCTTTTTTGCCTTATTTCCAAGGGAAGATTCCTGTTCTGCCAAGCCTGCCTTCTGCCTTAGCTGCCTGACTTCTGACATTTAGAATTGTCTGCTCCTGAGAGAGTGACATTTGAAAAGTGACTCAGCACGTGTAAAAACAATTTCCCAGGGTACCTGACTTACTCACTCTCTGACCAGCCTGAATTCTACTCTGCTCCTGTCCAGAGCTGAGGACACTTTTCCTCCTGTCAACAGAGATTTTAAACTCGATCATTTATGGCCTCTGTGGCCGAGACAGCCACCGATCTCCACTTCCTTCATGAGATCCACTCTGTTGACATGAAGCAGATAAAGGAGAGCTTCTTTCCAAGTCACCTCCCTTAGGAACTGTTCCATAAAATTGTCATCCAGGTTTTTAGGAGTCTTCTGGCTCAGGTGGTACCAGCTATGTGATGCTCCCAGTTGATTTGTGGCAAATTGAAGCCTCCCGGAAGGACAAGGGCAGTTGATTTCATATATTCTAACCCTTCTATAGCATACAGTGCCATCCCTCCATCTCTTCTGCCCTGTCTATCCCTCTTGAAGAGGCTGTAACCATCTAATGGGGCACTCCAGTCACAGAACTCATCCCACCAGGTTTTGACTGCTTCTTCCCATAAAAGGCTTTTTTCCAGCTTAAGCACCAAACTTAATGTGAAATACTGAAGCAAAGGGGAAAGAAAATAGGATGTTTAGCCATGGCTCTATCACTCTCTTTTCTTGTCGATAAAGCCAGAGAATAAGTTGTTCTGTGAACACAACACGAGTCGTTTACTCCATGAAGAAGAGCACTATGGCCTGCTTCTTTGTTGAGCTGTTAGACTTCTGAAGATCAGCATTCATTTCTACACTGATCCACAGGTGGTGCAGACCACTCCTCATCATAAGTCAACAATTACATTTTGTTTCTGGTCTTTTGCTACACTGCTTTTAAGGCCGTTCACATTGAGACCTAAATTTTAATATGGGTGCTCTAAAGGAAAAATGCTTTCAGCTCCAGCTGCCTTCTCCTCATCTTATGAGTATGTCCAGGAGTAAAAGTCAAAGACAAATTCCACCCCATAAATAAAACAATAAGATTGGTAAACCAAACCAAGTAAAAATACAAGAAGGATTATTCAGCCATCAGGAAGCAAAGCCTGGAAGTCCAGTGCTGTGCTAATGCTGGTCAGGCTGCTCAGTTGTTTGAAGCAGCAATATTTTACATCATGAAGTTTCTTCCCTGTGGATTCCTAGATTCGTTCTCTCCCATGTTGGCTTCTTTCCTCCCCTTAGAAAATGAGACTTATTCTTAGTCTATTTTCAAGTCTCCAAGTATTTGCAATTTATTAGAACTTTTGAGCTCCTGCTTAAGTGGGTGAAGCAGGTTGGATAAATCAGGACTGAACATGATGATTCATCAAACCTCAGACTGCAGAATGTCTTTGTTGACTTTCTCGATAAAAATTGGGTGGACTTTTTTTGTTTTATTGATTGTTTTTAAAATAAGCCCTATATTAAATTCTGTGAATGTTATTAAAGGCAATACTCAAACTAACCAGGCCTAAAAAACTCGAAAAGTTTAAAGGCTCATTTTGTAGAACAGAACAGAGACCTGGCTAATGTAGAAACAGGAGTACTTCAGGTTTTGTCATGTTCTTTGAATATATAAAGACTTTGAAAATTTTTTGTGAATTATGATAATATTTTCAAGTAATTTATGTACTGTATGTATAGGTGCACTGCATCTCTTGATAAAAAAGATTTTTTGTTCTTTCTGGTCTTCCAGACATCTCCACAATAGGTTTCAATCCCTGGTAGGACAGACTTTTAGTTGTTATGGATTTTTTGAGAGCTTTGAAACAGATTCACACAAGCCTCTGGAGACATGATATCCCTGATGAATTTAGGACTTGGACTGGTTTGTCTTTTTACTTCAATGTTCTTCTGTTGTGTATGTAACAACTTTGCAGGCTCAAGAACTCCATGTATTGTCCTCTGTCAATATATCTACCTTATGGACACACTTGATTCAATGTTATCATTTTATCATGCACCTGTTGAAAGATTTAATGCATTCTAAACTGTATCAATGATGTCAGTTAGACTCTTTTGAGGCTAACTCACTGTATTTTATCTTCTCTGGTAAGGAGGGAAGACAGTACCTTTTCATAATGTCCAATCTGAATTTCCCCTGAAACAAATTCATTCAATTTCTTTGTCATATCACTGCTTACCAGAGAGAGATCAGCAGCTTCCCTTCCACTGTTGTCCTTGAGGAAATCACCCCTCAGCCTGTAGTGGAATCACCCCTCAGCCTTCTTTTCTCCAAATTGAACAAGCCATGTGATCTGAGCCTCCTCTTGGCATTTTATCACCATGATCACCTCCTCTGGCTGCCTCCAGCTTCCTATCCCCCAATCTGCTCATGTAATCAAGATTGCTTGACCCAAGCAGAGAATCCTGAACTTGGCCCTGTTAAATTTCGTATGATTGGTGACTGCCCAGTGGGCTAGTATGTCCAGATCCCTCTGTAAGGCCTATCTATCCTCTAGGGAGTCCATAGGTTCTCCTGCTTTAGTATCATTGTCAAACTTAATGGCATTTAATTCCAACATCCAGAACATTTGCAAAACATTTATTAAGAACATTGTCCCTAAATGTGAACTCTGCGGAACCCCGCTGTTGACTGGCTACCAGTCCGATGTAATCCAGTTTCCTATAACTCTTTGAGCCCAATCAATCAGTAAATTGCTCACACAATGTATCATAGACTTGTCTAGCTGTGTGCCGGACATTTTTTACTCAAGGATACTGTGAGATAAGGTAACTAAATGAAGAAATTTTCATGAACTAGCCCAATCTTTTACTCAAGATGAAGCTTGAATTTCATATAGTTCCAAGCACTGAACACACAAAAAATTTGTTTTTACTCTCAAGCAGTATTGGTTTTCTCAATTTATTTCTCAATATAATTGAGATTTGCTGGATAGTAGCACTGCTATCCACCACCAGCTGGCACTGCCTCAAATCATAAGAGCAGTGTTTTCTCTGCCCATTTTCTTCTTAGTGCAAGTCAATATATGTTCCCAAAGGCATACTTTTTTAAAAGAATTACCTAATGTGGTGGTTTGGGCTGTTTAACTGATTTAAAATTCAGGTACATGAGACCAAAAAGGTGTACAGAGAGCTAGAAACTTCANAAAATACAAACTTTCTAAAAGCATTCTTAACTTTCCTTATCTCTAAACAGAAAGTTACATTTCAATGTCCATGGTTGATATAAGGCTCAAATTTTATTACCCCTTGTCAAATAGGTGTCTGGCAAACATCTTCTTAAACAAAGGCCTTTAGAGTAAATATATGTTTCTCTAAACACTCTTATCCCTGACTACCTATCATAAATTCTTAACTCACAGACAATGCTACGTTGGTCTGCTTCTAATCTAACTAAATAAAATATTTATTTAACTACTTTTAACTACTTTTTAACAAAGATATGCGATATGCGATGTGCAAAATACAACTTTATATTTTTCACAATAGGGGTTTAGGGGTTTATTGCAAACCGGAGAGCTCGGGGAACACTCCATCCCCACTGCCGGAGCCACCCGTCCCCAGAGCAGCGGTGACAGTCACCACGCTGCCCCTCCGGAGCGGTGGCTGCGCAGGGGGAAAGGTGGTCCCCCTCCGCTCGCGGTGGTCAAGCACCGCTGGCAGCCCCGACCTGCCACGGCCGTGCTCCAGGAACCGGCCCCACAGCTGCTTGGGGCGAGGGTGGTCCCCCTCCGGCCCCAGTGGTCAAGCGCCACCAGTGGCCCCGGCCCCCAGCCCACCGCAGCCCCGCTCAGAGAACCAGCCCTGCTCCAGGAACTGGCCCCCAGAGACATCGCCGGGCCGTCCCCTCTCCAGAGCGTTGTATGTGGTCTGTATTAGGGGAAGGACGTGTCGCTCCAGCCGCACCTAGCCTTCCACCCGAAAGGGTGAGTTGTGTCTAGAAAGCAAGGAGGGCGACTCGAATTTCCCACACACCGTATACACCCAAGCAAAAAGCATCCCCACACTCAATTGAGGGCTCTGTCTTCAGAAGATCTCTTAGTGCAAAAGGGGGAACTGTTTTGTGAGTGTATGTGAATCTGTTCTGCCTGGTGTAGCGAAAAGACAACCATAAGTAACTGAAGGAGTACCTCCCAGGCCTTTTTGGTCTCTTCACCCACACTGGGAAGCGGAGGGAAGCACAGTG